>PVJL010009725.1:0-16539 GCA_004026885.1 Lyroderma lyra | reverse complement strand
ATATAAATGCAGACAGACAGACACAGGCTACACACACACACACACCCTTACATCCATCTTGGTGCCTTGTCACCACCAGCCCACTCCTCATCATCACAGGAGCTGCCGTAACCAGGCCTCAAAGCCCCAAGGCCCCCTCCCCAAATACAGAGCCATTTTCCAGATTCCTCCATCCTGGCCCCCCTCCCCCACCCCCTACACCCTCAGACCTCACCAGCACTCAGGGCTCCAGGCTAGGCAGGCAGTGAGAGCAGCCCTCACCTCTGTGAGGCCAAGGATCCCACGAGCTACTACTGTTCCCACGGCCTTCCTCCTTTTAGCCCCAGGTCCAGGGAAGATCCATGGAAACTCAGAAAACTCTCAGAAACATGAAACCCCCTCTTCCTGCCAAGCCCAGCACTCCACACCTTTCCCCCAGGCCCAGGAGCTTCAGAATAGCACCTGCGATGGAGCTCCCTGGTGGTGTAGCGGCTTAAGGCTTCAGCGCCCTCAATGCTGTGGCCTGGGTTCGATTCCCAGCCAGGCAACTACCCACATTTAAAAAAAAAAAAGTACCTAACCTAGATCCACCCTAAAGTGCTTCCTTCACATGTTTCAACAGCCTTTTGGGGCACAGACCTGCCAAGGTGAGCATCCCATTCATCCCAGACTCGGAGTGTGTGCGTGTGTACATGTGTGTGAGAGACCCTGAACCCCGTGTGTGGACAAGGAGCACCCTCTGCCCTCGTGTGTGTGTGTGACCCTGAACCCCGTGTGTGGACCAGGAGCACCTCCTGCCCTCCTGGCCTTGGGGGGGTGTGTGTGTGTGTGTGACCCCAAGCTCCGTGTGTGGATCAGGAGCACTTCCTGCCCTTCTGGCTCCTGCCCATCACAGTGACCCTGGAGATGCCCTCTGCCCCAATCCTCCTGGCCTGGCTCCAAGCCCAGACAAACCTCAGATATGGCTCCTCCAGCAAACTGCCTCTTGCCCCTTCCAGGATTTCTGTTTCCTCAGCAAATGGAAAGGCCACCAACGTCACCTGATCCTCTCTACAGTGACCTGAATGTCCAGTCTCCACAGCTTGCCCCTCCTCCCCCACACCTCCTAGCCCCTCAAACTTCCAGGACCTGCCGCTTTCCCTCTTCCTCCCAGAAGGGCCACCAGCCTCCCTCTGCGGCCCTCACTTCCTCCTGCTTTCCCTCCTCCGCAGTCCCCCACTGGCATTCCCAAGCCCAGGGACCCTGCTGGTTTCCCTTTAGAGCAGCATGCTGACACCAAGAGGTGGCAAGGAGGAGGGGCGATCGGAGGGACCCATAGTGGGGGCTGGTGATTGGACCCCAGCCCAACTCCCCCAGCCCCACTCCCCAGCTCCGGTCCCTTCTTGTTCGTGCTTGTCCTGCCCCTTTGTGGAGAGGTTTCTTTAGTCCCCTTCACAGCAGCCACTGCTCTGGGCAGCACCTCTGGGGGCTTTCTCCAGGGTTCTGACCTTCACTCTGCACCCACCTTCCCTCCAGAAACTCCCAGAGGGGCCAGCTCTTCACAGCTTCTCCTTCCTCAGGCCTCCAGGGGAAACCGGAGCCCAGGAAACCCTAAGCACCTTTGCCCTCTCTTTGCTGCTGCCTCCCAGGTCTGGGGGCCCCTGGCCTCCCTCTGGGAGCTCCTCTGCAGACTCAGCCTTCCATGAGTGGGCCATCCCATCCCATCACCCCAGCACCTCCCAAGTCACACACATAGCTTTCCTGTCCAATTGGTCCTCCAGTCCCCTCCCCCAGTAAGCCACCCCACCCCAACTCCCAGTTGTAGTTCTGAAATCCTTAGCCAGAAAAGTCTGATTGGTCCTTCAGGATTCCGTCCTGGCAGCACTCCTCTGAGCCGCACCCCAGGCCGGGCTGGGCCCCCTTCCTGTTTTTCTCTCCTTAATAGTGGTTTTCACACCACATGGGAGTTGTTTGTTCCTTTAGCTGGTCGCCCCTGCCCCTTGTCTCCCCTCCTACACTATAAGCAGGGACCTGTTCACAACCCGCCACCAGCCTCTGGCAGAGCACAAAAGATAAATTAATGTGACCCACCTGTGTTCCCCAGAAGGCAGGCAAGCCCAAGGATGACCCAACTTCCTAGCAGGTCGGTCCATTCCAGAAGACTCAGGCAGAGCCGAGCAGAGATGGGCTTGGGGGCCCCTGCCGTGCCTCTGCCCAAAGAGGAACGTGGTCTCTCCTTTGTCCTGGGAACCATGAGGCATGATCACGGCCTGGTGTGTGGTTGGGCAAGGAGAGAGATGCGGCTGGAGACCTCCCAGGCGCGCTTCCTGGGACTCGAGGTGAGCCACTCTCCACATGAGCTGCTGACCTCCGCCCTCAAAGTGAGATCATCTTCATGCCCAAGTGACAATACCAAAATGACATTGATTGTCCTCCCATGATCACAAAGTCCCTGGCCTGTTTTTTGGGCTTCACATCTGATGACAGAGGCCTCACTGGGCCCTCAGAATCCTTTCCCCACCCCTCCGAGTTTGCAGGTATGGTCAAAAGGGTGAGTAGATGTTCTGGGTTTGGGATCCTCCGGCTGCTGTGCAGAGTGGAGGGGCCACCCCCTCTCTCTTCCTCTCTTGGTGGTGGGAAAGCAGGTGAGGGGAAAAGAAGGAACCACCAGCCCCAGAGCAGTGAATGGATGGGCAGCCCCAGACAGACCCCACACGGGCCAGAAGCACGGCCTGGAGCCCGGGACACGCAGCAGACAGCAGGAGGGCTGCGAGAACCAGCCTGAGCTTGTGGCTGAGAGCCCTCAAACCCCTGCACCTGGCAGGGGCCCCCGAAGGAAGGAGGCAGTTCCAGAGGTCAGTGAGCTGTCACCCTCTTCCTTCTCTGCCCCCAGGCGTGCCCCACGTTCCCCGCAGGGGCCGGCTGAGGGCAGCCTGGAAGGGGGATGGACTAGGCAACGGAACTTCACGACCTCTTGTCACCCCGGCCACGTCCCTGCCGTCCGGGATCTAGTTTCCACTAGGCTTCTGGGACACCCATGCGGCGCCTGCGTGCAGATTTCAGGCCAGGCCGTGGGTGGTGCCCGTCCCCTCGCCCCGCAGGAAGTTGAGGGCAAGGAGTCGCTCTGGAAAGACCCCCCCCACCCCAGGACAAAAAGGCTTTTCCGGATCCTCACCCCTGACAGGCGGGAAGGGGCCTGGGAGGCCCAGGGCAGGGCGGGTCTGCGACGGCGCTGACGAGGACCCCGGTGGCCAGACGCCTTGAGGGCCGTGGGGGGCCTGGGGAGCCGGCTCCCCGGCTCGCAAGGGCCCAGCGGACCTGCGGCTCCACTCCCGCCGAACGCGGCTTCCTGCGGCCCGGCCCGCCCGCGGTGCAGGCGCCAAGACGGCGGGCCGGGGTGCAGGGACCAGCCAGGAACCACCGCCCGGGAGAGGCGGGTCGCAGGGCGCCGGTGGGCGGGACCACCTCGGAGCCGCCTGGGAGTGGGGGAAGGAGGCCTTACTTCGAGGTGGGAGGGCGTGGCGGGGCGTGGCCAGGGCCGGCACCCCTTATCTCAGCCTCGTCTCCTCTGAGTGGCCTGCACGGTCCAGCAGCGTGGCCCGCCTCTGAGCTCCGGCTCGGCGGGTTCCTTTGCACGTCGTTACCATGTAATCTGCATAGCCCACGCACTCTCCAGCCTCTGGATTTTCGTGTCCCGGATTCTAGGGCCCCAGGCGTGAGAGGGAAAAAGTTGTTATTAAGAGACTCCACCGTCCAGCAAGAATGAGGTGGGAGACCAGGGTGGAGAGTCCCTTCTATGGGGACTTTAGCTTGCCCAGGGGTCCTTCCGATGAAAGCCTAGCGCTTTGAAGGCCACGCCCAGCGGAGCTCAGACGAGCAGCTGTGGGGAAGTAGAGAAGCACCCCTCAGAACCTCAGGCCCTTCATCTTCCCAAGCCAGCCCGACCTTGAGATGCATTGTTTAAAATGTATTCAGGGAGTTCCCTGGTGGTGTAGTGGCTTAAGGCTTCAGCGGTGGCGCTGTCAGCGCTGCGGCCTGGGTTTGATTCCCGACCAGGGAACTACCCACATGGCAAAAAGCAAAAAAAAAAAAAAGTATTCAATTACTACAAATTTACATTAATTAAAACTGTGCTACTGGCATAAGGATATCATGTACATCAGTGGAGTAGAATTGGGAGTAAACCCTTACCTTTATGGCCAATTGATTTTCCACACGAGTACTGAGATAATGCAGTGTGAGAAGAATAGTCTTTTCAGCAAATGGTGTTGGGACAATTGAATATCCACATGCTAAAGAAAGAGGTGTTGGAATTCTACAACGTACCATTTAAATGAAAAAAAAATCAGTTGGAAATGTAAGAACTAAAACAATAAAACTCTTAGAAGAAAACATAAGAATAAATCTTCATGACGTTGGAATGGGCAATGGATTCTTAGCTACAACACCAAAAGCACAGGTGACAAAGGAGAAAACATGTAAACTGGACATCATTGGAATAAAAAAACTTGTGCACTGAAGGACACCATCAAGGAAAGTGAAAAGATAACCTTCAGAATGGGAGGAAAATATTTGCAAATCATGTATTTGATAAGGGGCTTGCATTGAGAACTGTTAGAACTCAACAATAAAAAGACAGTACCGTTAAAAATGGGCAAAGAATCTGAGTAGATATTTCTCCAAAGAAGATCTACAGGGAGTTCCCTGATGGTGTAGTGGCTTAAGGCTTTGGCGTTGGCGCTGTCAGTGGTGCGGCCTGGGTTCGATTCCCAGTCAGGGAGCTACCCACATACCGAAAAAAAAAAAAAAAAAATCTACAATTGACCAACAAGCACATGAAAAGACTCTCAACATCCTTATCTATCAGGGAAATGCAAATCAAACCACAATGCATATTACTTCCCACCCATGAGGATGGCCTAACTTCTAGGTGAATCATGTAGGAGGTACTTGTGTCAAATTGTAAGACATGTCTTAGACATAAGTCATCGCTGTGCCTGTAGTTCATATTTTTGCTAACTGTCCCAATGCTGGGGTTGGCTCTGACATGGAAATATTCAGCATAGCCTGAAGTTCCCTGTATATAAAAACATTAGGAGGAGGGGATGGGATCTATTAAGTTTTATCCCATGGTCCTATAGAGATGGTCCCAGGCCTTGGGAAGTCCTGTATGGGGGACAGGCGGGATCATCATACTTGGGGGTTGCACTATCTTGGCACCCCTTATCTCAGCCTGGCACAGTAGTGACTGGCAGTACCTGCCCTGGGTATTGAGAACAGGCTGGATGCAGACTTTCACTCCATCCCTGGGCACGCTGGCAGGAATCAGGGACTCAATACCCAGGGACTTCCTGGAGGCTTCTCCCCTCTGAAAAAATCAGTTTCCCAAGACCCACTGTCCTCTGGGGAGCCCCACCCTAATCTTCAACCTCTATCAGCATCATCAAGATGAAATTGATAGAGCTGTGGGAAGACCACTTTCACCATCCTGGACTCTGGGTGCCTCTCCAGAATGAGGTTCCCTCTGGGCTGGGGCATGGTCACTGTGGCTGCAGCTCTCAGGGTCAGGGTCTGTGGCTCCCACAGCCTTCCACAGCCTTCCCCTGTAACTCTGTCCATCTCCTAAGAGTGGATCTGAGCACACAACTTAGTCATCAGGCCCAGTTCTGTTATGCCCTGTGTCAGTTGTTAATGAGGGGTGGGTGAGCAGGGACCCAGAGTTGGAAGGAGTTGTCATCTCACAGATGAAGGAACTGAGGTATCTCCTCAAAGAGAGAGAGAGGTGCCTGTTCAAAATCTTAAATCTGTAGGAATTAATAATAAGTAATTTATAGTTAATAGCATAATTGCCATACATCAGTAATAACCACTCCCACCACAGTCTACCACTGGTCTGCCAAGGCCCCTGAGATCTTTGCATGTGTGTGGTTGTCTTCTTTCCTGGAACATTCTGTCCTGATGATACTTGTTCACCTGGTTGGCCTTTAGATGTCAACTTAGAAGCCCCTTCCTCCAGGAAGGCCTCCATACCTCCCAAGTTGAGGCATGAATCCTGCGGAGTGTTGTGTGTCTCACCCACTAAGCTCCCTAAGGCTTAAAACATAGCACAGGCTAATAATAAACTCTGATAATAAGGATCAACATGTCCAAAGCATGTTTCTAAGTGCTGTTCAGGCACTGACTCATTGACTGAATGACGGAATGGAGTAGTGCCCACCCAAGTCACTCCCTCATTCCTGGGACTTAACACTCCAAGCCCAGGTCCTGGGGTCCTTTAAAAATATTTAATTAAATTCATAAATATTCATGTTTAATTGACATTAAATATTTAATATTTCAAATTTCTTGAAAGCTCCAGAGGGACTTCTGGTCCCCCTGCCCTTTCTTTTCCCAGATCTTGTCCTCTGCTGTGATTTCTCTGCTGTCGCTGGCATGGCCAGAGTGCCCTCTGCTGGGACAGCGGGGACAGTGGGGATAAGATCTGCTCTGGTTCTCCTGGATGCTGCTGCTGGCTGGGCCTTTAGCAGCCCCATTCCTTCGCCTCCAGCTCCAGGACAGCTTCTTTGTCCTTTCTCCACGTCACCCCCTTCTGCCTGTTTGCCCTACTCTGCCCAGGGCAGGTGGCAGCTTGACGACTGGCCTAGGCTGTGCCATCCCACTGGCCCTTTTCCCCAAGATCCCCTGAACGCAGATCTGGTGGGCACTATTTGTCCCAGGGCTGGCCGTAGATGCTGGCTGTGATGTTGGGGGACCCACTGCCCCAAAACCCACTCCACTCTCATTCCCATCCCCTGTGGGACAGAGATGTCCTGATCTCTCCCAACCGGGGGCAGCAGATGGCCTAATGCTGGGGCCGGGCTGGGGAGCAGAACAAGAGAAATCACAGGGTGACCTCGGTTGCAGAGTCTTTGCTGTTCCCACTGCTTGGGGCACCATCCTGTCCCTCTTTGCCTGAATTACCTATCAGCTCAGACTGCAGCTCAAGCATTACTTTTCCAGGAAGCCTTCTCTGATTTCCCTGGTGAGGCTGATTCTCCCAGTTCTTCCTGCTCCTGGCACGTCTCCCTCTCCTCTTGGCCCTTTCTACTATTGTGTGTTTATGTTGATTTAAATTAGGAGTTGGCATACTTTTTCTGTAAAGGGCCAAAAGATAGATTTTAGGTTTCACAAGCCAGACAGCTTCTGTCACCATTGCACAACTCTGCCGCTGTGGGCAAAAGCAGACATAGATAATATGTACACCAACGAGCATGGCTGTATTCCAATAGAGCTTTATTTATGAACACTGACTTTTGAATGTCATATAATTTTCATATGTCACACAATATTATTCTTCTCTTGATCTTTTCTCCTGTTAGAGAAGTGCATAAACCTTTGTTAGCTTGCAAGCTATGCAAAAACAGGCAGCGAGCCATCGAGCCATCGTTTACTGACTCCTGATTTAAACAATTATGTCATTAATCTCTCCCTCTCTCTCTCCCCACCCCCTCTCTTGCCATCACTAGATTTGTTAAGCTCCCTGAGGGCAGGGACTGAGTCTGTCTTAGCTCTCCATTGTGTCCCTACTGCTTGATATATGGAAGAATATTCTTTCCTCTTTTCTACCACCCACATCCCAGCTCAATGAATATTTGCTGAATGAGTAAAAATAGTCAGGTACGTAGGTTAATTTACTAATGAAGTGGGTGCTATTATTATTTTGTTTTTTATTTTTTTGTTTTTCAGATGAGGAATTTAAGGCACAACAGAGAAGTTAAGTAACTTGTCCAAGGTCACACAGCTGTAAGTGGCTGAGCCAGAATTTGAATCCAGGCTGTCTGGCTTTGGAGTCTATGTGCTTAACCACTGCATAATGTATCTTGAGGACCGTCACTGTGGCAAGGTCAGTGTGATGTGTAAAACAACTTGTTGCTACCCCAGCCACCCACCCCTGACCCCCAACCAGCTGGCACACCCTCCATGCCTCAGGTCAACTTCTGTTCTTTAGAGACACCTGGTATGGGATAGCTCCTTAGGCATCTCTTCCCTGAAGAATCTTTATCTCAGTGTGTGGCTAGAAGTTAGGGTCTGTCCCCAGTGCCCGCAAGCTACTCAGGTGGAGAATGGGTCTCACTTGCTTCTTACCATATCCATGAGGAGCCCTGTGCCTGGCCCACAGGAGCCACACAGGGGACATTTGTGAAACATTGGAGCATCTCCAATGCATGTGAAATACAAAAGCAACAAGGCACACGTCCTCAGCTGTAAGCAGGGAGGATTCTGTTTGCAGAAGCACTTGGCAGGGAACCAAAAGCCTTTTGATGGGTGCCCTTGGGCTTCTGACATTTTGATTATGATTTATCTTGGCAGGGGTGAGCGGCCGAATGAATCTTGTATTTTTACCTGAAGTGTGGGTGAATGTAGGCATTAGCAACAACAGGGGCATCTGGAGGCGTGACTGCTGTGAGCATTGCCACCCATCTCAAGGGGAATCAGGGACGGAGTTAAGACAAAACATAGCTATAGGCCAGATTTATGTGATGTAATAATATGCAGTCAGTGAACAGGCCATTTTTCTTTGGAAAGTGTGTGCATTGTGATGTTGGTGGAAAATGTACAATATGAGTTATAATTCTATCTTCTAGCTGTCTACACCTCAACTCATCTGTAGCTCTATCTACATAAGAAGACTCAATGAGGAGAACCCAAAACAATAAACTGTATAGAAGACAACTTCAGTACTAAACTTATAGATCTTGGGTTCAAGGGGGACTTCATGAGCCTGACCTCAAAGCAAGGGAAGTAAAAGCAAAAATAAATGAATGGGACTATATCAAACCAAAAAGCTTCTGCACAGCAAAAGAAACCATCAACAAAGCAAAGAGACAGCCAACTGAAGGGGAGAAAATCTTTGCAAAGAATGCTTCTGATAAGGGGCTAATATCTAAAATATATAAAGAACTCGTACAACTCAACAACAAAAATCCGACTCCGGGTGACAAACACATAACACAACACGTAGATGATGTTTTGTAGAACTGTACACCTGGAACCTATGTAATTTTTACAAAGCAATGTCACCCCAATAAATTTAACAATAAAAAAAAGGTTATCTCCGGGAGGGTAGAATTGTGGGAGGTTTCATTTCTTGTGTGTTTCTATATTGTGTACATTTTCTATAATGAATGCATTATAGGAGAGGCGATGTAGTTTTAAAAAATGATTAAAAAAGCAGACTGCCTGGCTCCCTAAAATATACAACTTCACAATTTGGGGCATGTCATATAACCTTTCGTTCTCAGTTTCCTCATCCATACAATAGGGAAAGCTAATACCTATTTACAGGGTTGTTATGGTTAAATGAGTCTGTATTGCCCTGAACATTTTGTCATGAACAGTGGCTGGCTCATAGGAGGCACTGTACATTCATTGAATAAAAGCAAGATTACTTACATAGAAAATGCAAAAAGACTAATTTAAAAATTACCCAATATGGGATCACAATCTTTTTGTAAAGAGTAACGAGGAAAACTTTAAGGGAAATAATCCTTGGAGACAGATTTGTTGACAGCCTTTTGGACTCACATTAAACAAAGTATTCCCTGCGTGCTAAGGCAGGAGCAGGAAGGCATGAGAAGTGTGTGGGCGGCATTCCAGGGACAGTCCCCTCCTTGGTTTCTCCACCGTGGGGGAGAGGGCAGGGGTGGGGTTCACTGATGTGAATTATCCAAGAGCACTGGCTGATTTGCATGCCGAAGGCCCCCCTCTGTGATATTTTCCCATGAGGCACGCTGAGTCATGAGCAAAGAACACTGACATTTTGATTTGCTGGCGGACCTCACTGATGTGCACGCCTGCTTGCCATTTGGCTTTCTGAAATGCTAGAAAGTATTTGAGGCCCCCACCCAGGACCATCACTGTGGCTCTGCGGGCCTAGGAACTCCAAATGAGGAAGTACGGCTCAAGAAAGCAAATCAAGGGGGCTCCCTGGTGGTGCGGTGGCCCGGCTTCAGAGCTCTCAACGCCTGCGGCCTGGGTTCGAGTCCCAGCTGGGGAACCACCCACACGTTCCTCTCATTAATACGTTTGGATGTGGTTTCACACCACGTGCCTGAGGGTGCCACAGGCCCACACCGACTGCGGAACGATGTGGCCCTCAGAGCCAGAAACTGAGGTAGCCCCAGTCCTTGTCCGCTCCCCAATACGGAGGAACTCTTAAGGCCCATGAGGCTAGCCAGAGCAGGCTCGTCCCCTTGGATTCGCATTCGCATCCTCAGCGTCATTACCTGTGCCCAGCAAGCACAGGAGCCAGCAGCCCCTTGAGCTGGGAAGAGTGAAGACTGGGAGTGAAGGAGGCAAGATTTAGGCATGTGGGGGTCAAAGCTTTCCCCTGAATGTTGGGGAAACGTAACAGGCCGTAACAGGCCCCTCGGGGATGGAATTAAGGCACTCCCCCTTGGGACACCCTGTGGCCGGTGTCTGGGCTTTTCTCCCATCATTTCCTCTTCAGAGCCAATCGTTAACCTCACCGGGAGGAGCCGCTGGACATCCGGAGGCGCTTGCCCCAGAGGGGCGAGTCCCCAGTTGTGCTCCTGCCAGGGTTGAGGGCAGTGGCCTGGCCAGGGTCCTGTGTATTCCTGCACATGTTGCGGGGCTGGTGGACCCTCAGAGACCGGGATGAGGACAAAGCCCCTTGGACTTCCCGCAGCGCTACCCTCTGGGAGCAGAGTGGGGTGGGTCCGTAGCTGGGGGCGGGGAAACAGCTCTCAGGAACACTGCGGAGGGCACCACGGGGTCAGGTTTGCCCACCCAGGACAGCCTCAGTTCCACATGCCCTCTGGACAGTAAAACACCAGGAGTGACCGCGGAGTCAGCAGCCCCAGTCTGGGGCTGGACCTAGGCCCCCAGCCTTTTCCTTTTGGGTCTGATACCACCTGGGCTCTTGGGCTTAACCTCTAGCCCCCAATTAAGCCAGTAACTCTGACAGAACACCCCTCTCCCAAACTGTAATGTGCCACCTCTCAGTCTGCCCATCTGAGGGGGAGAAGTTGGGGAGAAGCCACCTGGTCCACACTCCTCCCACTGTTAGGTCCCAAGGCCTTTGGGGACAGGTACCATCTACCTGGTGCTGAGTGGCCAGGACCAGCCTGAATAACCAAGGCCAGGGGCCTCTGACTGGGTCTGGGAAGCTGAGAGTTGGGGGAGGCTGTGCCCCCAGGTGGGAAATGACCCCTCCAGAGGCCACAGGCCTGTCCCCATTCGCAGGGTAAGTCCAGCCCTGGTCAGTTGTGGGGACAGACAGGTCTGCCTGTTTTCTGGGATTCCCGGGGCTACCGGGCAGGTGGACTCCGCAGGTGAAGTCCAGCCAGTGGGTCGCGTGGCAGCCCCTTCACCCCAGCCGGGGGACGTGCCGGCCACCCTCCCCGGCGCCCTTCCCACGGCGCCCCAATCAGGGCTAGAGTCCATCTTTTATTTGCCGCCGCCTACACCTGCTTGAGCGTCACCAAGGCGCCGCTGCTGACCATGACCGCGGGGTAGAGCGGCTCCAGGAAGGAGGCGAGGAAGCGGTAGATGAGGCTGACGCCGCCCGCCACGCCGTAGAAGGCCAGGCAGCCGGCGCCGCAGTCGAGCGCCACGCCGAGCGTGCGCTGGTAGCCGCCGTGCAGCACGGTCTGCGTGTTGTTGTGCCACACGGAGAACTTGAGCGAGTCCCACTCCAGGCACCACGAGTAGGGGTTGCGGCCCAGCAGGTAGACGATGTTGCGCGGCGGGCGGCCGCTGGGCGGCGGGCTGCGGCGGTAGGTGACGCCCAGGCACACCCACGAGTTGGACACCTCGGCCTCCCAGTAGTGGCGGCCCTCGGCCAGGCCGCGCGAGCACAGCACCTGCGGCCACTGCTTGAAGCCCGGGAAGGGGCCGCCCGCAGCGTAGGGCTCCAGCAGGATGCCCAGGTTCAGCACCGAGTGGGTTTCCTTGAACAGGAAGAGCTCCGGGCTGGCCGAGGCCGGGTCGAAGTTCAGGTTGCAGTAACCTGGGGGGAGGGGACGGGACAGGGAGCCCGGGTCAGCGACCCCAGGACAGAGCCTTGGGGGCCTGGAGGAAGGTGCTAGGTCTCACGGCATGTGCATAGAGGTCTCCAAGTGCTTCCATCCTCAGCTCCTAGGAGTGGCCCCTCTATCCACACCTCTTTAAGTCTCCAAGTGGGGACGGAGGGAGGGCAGCGAAAGAGTCTGGGAGAATGAGCTGGGTGATGTCCAAAGGTCCACCTTTCTAGAGAAGTTGAGAACTGAGTCCTCCCAGACCCCACCAGACCCTAACATAGTCTCCCTTTTTATCTGTTCAAGATGCATGATTGAGAGGGACCGAGGGAGAGTCAAGGGCTCCTGGAGGAGGCCACTCAGCGGGGTTCACCAAAGCCAATACAACCTTGGCCCTGGAGATCTCAGAGAAGTCCCTGGGATTTGGCCCCCAGTGCAGCCTGGGAGGGAGAACACCAAATGCAAAGGGAGATTGTCTGAGGAAGAAATGAACAGGGTCCTCCAGGCTGGCTTGGCCAATGTCCAGGGCAGGTTGGCAGGCACCCATCTGAGGGCAGAGGTTGTGCCACACCCCAGTGCCTAGGAGCTGGCCTCCAGGCAATAGGGGAGGTCTTGCTGCATGCACAGGGGTAGGGCAGGACGGAGTCTTCTTTTCCAATCGGGGCCTTGGAGTCACAGGTCGAGTCCTTTTGAGGTTTCCAGTACTAAGGCAAGAGAAAGCTGGCCTCTCTCTGGAGCCTTGACCTGAAGGAAGGTGGAGCTGGGGAAGTCGAGGCACCCAGGGCCCTGTTCACCCCCCATCCCCCAGCTGGGGCTGGACGGAAGTACCGAAGACTCACACTTGAGAAGAGTTTTCCTGTCCACCGCTGGGGGCAGCACTTCATAGGAGTTCATTTTAATGCCTGGGGGAGGTGGAGGGGCTTTGCTGAGGACATTCTCACAGCCCAGCATCCTTTCAAGAAGCAGGCATGGGCTTCCAGGAGTCTGCATCACCCGGGGAAGATGCCCACGGGCAGGCAGTGTCCTCCCCAAGTGCCCAGAACCCCAACCACTGCCCTGTAGGGCCGTCCCACCCCCAAGAATGAAGATGAGTCTCCAGTGGCCCCAGGCCACCGGGTACTGACCCTGCAGGAGGAGCTGGTTGATGAAGCTGAGGCCCACATCTGCCAGCTGACTCCGGAGCTCTGCCAGGGTCTCTGGCAGCTGGAGGAAGCTCTGCTTTTCCTCACAGTGGGTGCCCATCAGTGGTTCTGTGCAGTCTGGGAAGCGCTTTAGCCCCGGAAACTCCTGTGTACAGGGCGAAGCCGTGATACCACCTGTTTGCTGGGGCCCAGGCAAGTGCCAGGAGCTCCTGCTGTGCCAGGGGCTTGGTGGTGGCCAGAACCACAGGGCGGGTGCAGAAGCGGCCCATTTGCAAAACCGGACCTCTCTCTCTCTCCCCTGCTTCTGGTTGTTCGGACATCTTAGCTTAGAGTAGGGCTTGGCCAGAGACGCAGCCCAAGTGGACTTTTAGGAAACCATGGAGGGATCGAGCCTTTAATTGCTTCAGTGAAAAACTTGGCCAAATGCTTCCTTTGTGTGTGGGAGGCAAGGCGAGCAGTAGCTGCAGGAAACTGCTCCAGGGTGTGATGGCCACTGAAGAAAGGAGAGCTAGGCTTTGTAGATTGTTCTGGTCTCACTTCAGCCCTGCCTGGGCTAGTAGGGAGAAACTTAGACTGTCAGATGCCCAGAATCCTAGGGTACACCCCATGAGCTCCAGGGAAATGAAGGCAGGAAAGTTAGGGGGAAGCTGAATGCTGCACTGGAGGAAGCCAGGGGCTGTTGCTGTAAGCTCAGACCAAGCTCTGGGCAGGTTTGGCATGTTTGTGGGTGAACGAGGAGTGGGAGGCTGTGACAGGGCCTAGGGCAGGGCTGGGGCTGGGGCGGGGCCTTGCCTGCAGAAATTGCTGGTCACTCTGGTTGGTGAGCAGGGTGCGCAGCCAGATGCTGTCCCCCTCCAGCTTCAGGAGCCAGTTGTGGCTCTGCTGGAGGGAGCTGCCCAGCCTCTCCAGGGCAGCTGCCTCCTCCTTATCCACAAAATCCAGGACCTTCATCTGCAGCTGTTTGATCTCCTGGATGATGTGCGAGAAGCAGGTGTTCACCTCATCACGTGCTGTCTGCATCAATTTCTGGGGGAGGGTGGGAGGGTGCATATGCAGGCATCTCTGAGGCTCACCCCATACCGTTACTGCCATGGCCCGGAGTCGGCCTGTGCATCCTGTGTCTGTCTGCCTGGCCCCACACCTCCATGCCAAGCCCCAAGAGTGCATCCCTTCGGCCTGGGGAGCTCAGGCCGAGGGCAGGGTGGGCCAACCTTACCGAGAGAAAGGCCACCTGCCCCCGGTGCTTCTGGCTGTCGGAGGTGATCATCAGCATCTGGTTCAACACATTGGCCTGGGCCTGCCGCACCTCGACCTGGGGTGAGAGGGTGGGGTGGAGGAGGAGTGGGCCCCTGATTGACAGATGACCCAGGAGAAGCCCTTCTGTATGCACCCCCAGGTTCAAGACCACAAGAGACATACCACTGACATTCTTAGGAGGTGAGAGTGAGAATGAGAAAGAATTGAGAATGAGGATGAGGTTGGGAAAGACCAGAGCTGAAGGGTGGCTGGCTGCGGGTCCACCGCTCTACCCCTGGTCTCTCACTCCCTGAGACTCCCCAATCTTAGGACTCAGTTCTCTGCCCCTGACAGTGATGACCTTTGGTTTCCGGCCACAAGAAGGGGCTTTGGCATCCTTTGAATGGCTGCAGAATTTTCCTTCAAGGAAAGGTGTGCCCGGGGCCAGCCAAAGACTTTCGCCTTCGGAGAAAGACTGGGAAGCGCAGGTCCCTGGCTCCGCCCCGCGCCCCACCTCCTTGCAGGCGCGCTCCTCCTGCAGCGGGATGGCGTCGTGGTTCTCGTGCTCCTCCAGCAGGCAGGTGCTGCACACGCAGCAGCCTTCTGTGCGGCAGTAGAGCCGCCGCAGCTTGCGATGCCTCTGGCACAGGCGGCTCTTGAGGTCCCGTACGGGCTCCAGCAGCTGGTGGTCCTGGAACACCTGGTCCTCAAAGTGGCTGCGCAGGTGCTTCTCGCACAGGGAGGCCGCACACTCCAGGCACGACTTGACTGACTTGAGCTTCTGGGGGGAGCAGAAATCGCAGGGCACGTCCCTGGGACGAGCCAGGTTGCACGAGGACCCGAAGGTCTGGCCTTTGGCCTGGGTGAAGCAGGTCACCATCTCCTCCAGGACGACGTTCTTGCAGAGGTGCGGCCTGGAGGGGAAGCTCTGTCGGCACTGGGGGCAATAGAAGGTCTCGCCTGTGGTAGCCTGGTGGTCCCAGAATCCTTGGAGGCAGGTCATGCAGAAGTTGTGGCCGCAGGCAGTGGTGACTGGGTTGCAGAACACCTCCAGGCAGATGGGACAGAGGACTTGGTCCTCCAACGGGCAGAGATTGCTGTTGTTACTCATCGGGAGCTGGCCTTGGGGAGGTCTTGAGGGCTGGGCAGGGGGCTGTGGGGATGGGATGTGGTCCTGGACTGGTCCTGGGAAGACAGAGCAGGAGCTGAGGGTCCTTGGAGGGGGACACCAGTCCTTCCCTCAGCTGTCTGCCTGTGGGGTACAGGGACTGTGTCATTGGTCAACCCATGGTAGGGGGCATAAATGGGGATTGTGTTCTCCTTGTCCCAGCCCTAATGCCTGGAGAGTTGATGGCAGAAAGCAGTCACATGACGAGGGAAAGGAACGACTTCCGTGGGTTTTCAGGAAAGGTAAGAAGCACAGGTACTTCCGGGAAACTCTCTGCATGTCAGGGAGAGCCCGGGGCTTGGCTGCTCCGTGGCAGGAGGGAAAAGGACCCCTGGGCACTCAGATACAGGGGTGCACCCCTAGTCTCCCTTCACCAGCTGCTGGGAGGGTCCCCATCAGTCCGGTGCGCCCCCACCCTCCCTTTACATCTCTCGGGATCTGACAGCCACCTTCTCACCTTACCCTTTGGCTGCTGTTTGCAGCCTCCCTATCAAGTTGGCCCCCTCTCAAAGACTGTCAGCAATTATGCTCCCTGACATCATAATTCAAGCATGACCAGCCCCAGCATTCCACTTGTGATGTCAGCAGGGCAAAAGGTGTACCCCGTATTGTGGTGCTGATGCAGAGTTGCTGTCGCTGTCACTCCTGGGGCCCCTTGCGATGGGCTTAAGGGACTCACCTTAGCAACCAGAGAGGGAAAATGGAAGGGCGGTGGCAGGAGGAACTTGGACAACTCGTGTAATCTCTCTGCACCACGGTTCTTCTCTTGTGAATTGATGGGCTTGTGGTAGGAGGTGATATTCCAAGGTCCCTTCTTGGTCTAAAGTTGAATGATCCATTTTCTGATTGGAGATCCTAAAGGTTGTTGCTTCCCATTCTGGTTTTGATCCTCAGGAGGAGCAAGACTGAGGAGAACACTCATCATTCTGACGGCTCCTCGTCAGTCTGTTTCCCATTCCTCCCCATCTCACAGGGTCCGTGCCCTGAGACGTTTGCCTCGTGTCACTCTCCTGCTCGG
>PVJL010009724.1:44808-54881 GCA_004026885.1 Lyroderma lyra | reverse complement strand
AGAAGAGTGATGGACAGATGCTAGAGCCAATAGGAATGAAGAGAGGACTGAGCGGCGTGTATCATCCCCAATGGCTCTCCGAGCTCTCTATCCCAGCGGTTGGAGCCGGCCATTCAGAGGCGTGGGGCCGGGCCCTACGGGCGCTTGTTGTTGTCCGGCCGCGGGAGGCAGAGGTCGGTCGGTCGGTCGCTCCGGCGATCTTCGGCGGTCGGTGGGCAGGTTGGTCGCGATAGTCGGGCGCCGTGCAGGGGCAAGGCTATGTCGCGGTGGCAGCCCGCATGGGCCGGTAGGGCCGGGAGTAACGGGATGTTGCCGCGGAGCTTCTTACCCCGGATACAGTGCGGCCCGAGCGGAGGCCGCGGCGCCGCCCTTCGATCTTGAGGATCCTTCACTGCCCGGAGCCCGCACCACCTTCTCCCCCAAACCGACGCCAACCGACCTGACCCAGCCTGGCCCTACCCGGCCAGATAGAGTGCAGCGCAAGCAGGTAGGTGTACCCCACTGCGCCCGGCGCCGTCTTGGGGCCTTCAAAACTACAGCCCCCAGTAGGCTTCCTACGGGCGGGCGTAGGCGCGCCTGGGGGGGGGGGCGCACGGATTCCTGGGATTTGTAGTTCGCCGCAGCTAGGCTGGGGTTCCGCTAGGCCCTAGCCGAAGGCGGGCGCTGCGGGTCGGACGCTGGAGCTCCCTAGCGGCCCGCGGACAGACCCTTCAGGGGTCGTGAGGTCTCCTTATACTCCCGAAGAAAGTAGGCGCACTTTTAAAAAAGAACAGGGGAGCCTATAGGTTTCCTTTTCTCCTCTCCAGAAAGCAGCCTCTGGAGCAGGGCAGGGCGCCGCGTCCAGGTGATCGCAGGGCCCGAGCCCCAGGTGTCCTGTTCCTAACCGGTGTGCGTTCTTAATCCTGGCTGAGGAGTTGGGCCGGAGGGCATTGCAGGGTCCTGTCCCTGCGCGGGCTCACAGTGATCCCTTGGCGGGTGGGGCTCTTCCGGAGGCGTGGGGGCTGTTGAGGGAGACACTAAACAAGCATCCCGGGTGGACTCCCCAGCCTGGCCCCACAACACCAATGGGGTGCAGGGGGTGTGGCAAAACTGGGGCCTGGACTGGCCACCCTCCGGTAACGGGATCTCATTGCCTCTCCCGCCAGTGCTGAGGGCCTGGCAGAAGGCCGTGGGAGGGACCCGGCTTGTTTACCGCAGCTCCACTTACCCGAAAGGAGGGGTGCAGGTGGAGCCCCAGGGGCCACAGACCCATGAACTGGCCCCCTGTTTCCAGGCAGCTCCAGCCCCTCGGAACACAGGACCTGCTTCCCAAGGACATGAAGCTGTTGGAGAACTCGAGCTTCGAGGCCATCAACTCACAGTTGACCGTGGAGACGGGAGATGCCCACATCATCGGCAGGTGAGGCCGGGGCTCTAGGGGCTGACGTCTCAGAGGTCACTGCCCTGGCCCTGAGTCGAGCCTGGGGGGCATGCTCCAAGGTCCCACCTGCATCCTGTAGGATCGAGAGTTACTCGTGTAAGATGGCGGGCGACGACAAGCACATGTTCAAGCAGTTCTGCCAGGAGGGCCAGCCACACGTGTTGGAGGCACTGTCCCCGCCCCAGACCTCCGGCCTCAGCCCCAGCAGGTGAGCCGGGCCGGGCCTGCGCACCGGGGGCCGCGGGGTGCAGGGCAGGACTGAGCTCATGCTTCTCTGTGCAGATTGAGCAAGAGCCAAGGGGGAGAGGACGAGGGCCCCCTCAGCGACAAGTGCAGCCGGAAGACCCTCTTCTACCTGATCGCCACACTCAACGAGTCCTTCCGGCCCGACTATGACTTTAGCACTGCCCGCAGCCACGAGTTCAGCCGGGAGCCCAGCCTCAGCTGGGTGAGGGGCGGGCGGGGGAGGGAACAGCGGCCCAACAGCCGTCCCCTTTTCCTCCCTGGGCTCCACCCCGTCCATGGCTGCTGTCCCAGCACCTGGTGAGCCCCAGTTGTGACCATTCCAGGTGGTGAATGCGGTCAACTGCAGTCTGTTCTCGGCCGTGCGGGAGGACTTCAAGGCCCTGAAGCCACAGCTGTGGAACGCAGTAGACGAGGAGATATGCCTGGCCGAGTGTGACATCTACAGGTGGGCTGGCGTCCCTGCAGGCGGGCCCTGGTGTGTGTGGCCCTGCGGCCCTCACACTGCCTCTCCTGCACACTCCCCAGCTACAACCCGGACTTGGACTCCGACCCCTTCGGGGAGGACGGCAGCCTTTGGTCCTTTAACTACTTCTTCTACAACAAGCGGCTGAAGCGCGTCGTCTTCTTCAGCTGCCGCTCCATCAGGTGCACGCCCTGTCCGCGTCCCTCCCCCTGGCCCCTGGGGGGCCCTCCTCACTCCTGATTCTGTCCTCCCAGGACGCCTTCCCCGGGGTCAACAGCAGACCAGGGGCAGGCTGTCCTAAGACCAGTCCCACCACCTCCCCAGTGGGTCCACCTACACACCCTCAGAGGCGGGCAACGAGCTGGACATGGAGCTGGGGGAGGAGGAAGAGGAGGAGGAAGAGCGCGGAGGTGGAGGCAGCGAGGGCAGCCCGGAGGAGCCTAGCACCCTAGAGGACAGGTGTGTGATGGTGGGGGGCCCAGCTCCCCAGAGCCTGGGGTGGGCAGGACAGGCTGGGGCCCCTCTGCCTGATCTCAAGGCTCCTGTGTGCCACCCTCCGCCAGGGTTCCCGTGATCTGTATGTGAGGAAGAGTGGAGACCCCAGCTTTATCCAGCTTCAACCATTGCCGGGACCTGCCCACCTGATGGGCCCCAGGGCCTCCCCAGCTGCTGGCCAGGCCCCGGCGCTGTGCACCTAGCCCTTTGGTTCCAGCCCCTGGATGGCCAGTCACTCCCACAGGCTCTGCTGCCCACACGGGCTGGACTGCACAGACAGCACAGGGCCTGGTGGGAGAGCCACTGCCCTGCCCATACACACTGACACGAGCAGGGACAGCTGGACCCCAGAGTTTATTTTTGTATTTTGTACCGGGTCAGGCCTGGGCCTGTGCACTCCAGCCCAAAGGGCCCAAGACCCAGCAAATAGGTCCCAGTGGTCATCCGCCCTGGGCTTGGGCTGGCTCTTGGCACCCACTTGTACCCTCCACCTCGCCCACTGGGCAGTGTGCACTGAGTGTCACTTTGCTGCAGCTCATTTGTTTCCAATAAAAGTTTCTGTGACTTACTCTGGACCTGGTCTCTGTGCAGCCTGGGGGCGGGGCCTGTGTGAAGGGCGGGGCTTGTGTGGCCCGGTATCCTAGCAACGGGCAGTGGAGGGAGATGGAGCCGCCAGGGCCTGTAGCCACTGAAACGGAGATGGATATATTGGACGCAAGCAACGCCTATTCAGTAGAAGGCAACAACCAGATTCTGGACGCTAACGCTGGCATCGATGACAGCCCAGAGCCCGGGCCACTAGAAGAAAAGAATGGTGAGGTGTCCTGGCCTCGCCCTCAAAATGGCCTGCCTAAAAGCGGGCCTCACCCAGACACGGGGTCTGTCTGCCAGGAGCACAGCACTCCCCTGGTGGTTTCCTAACCCACAACAGGGCCCTCCGGAGGGCCCCCAGCTGCCCACGACCTCCAGGGTTGGGGGCTCAAAGCCACACAGTGACAGCGCTCCCACCGCTGGCCCCCCAGAGTCGTCGTTCTCGGAGCCGGTCCCCCAGCATTTTACCAGGAGCTCACAGTGGCAAAACATGACCCCGCGCACCCATGCCCGCCGCCTGTGGCTGCTCCTACGGACAGGCCTCCGCGAGTTTGTGGAAAAGGTGCGGCTCGCCCAAGGCATCTTCCTGGTCTGGCTTTTCCCCTGGGGTCCCTAGCATGATCCCAGGGGATTTTCTGGGCTCCCCTAGGGGGATGCACCTCCTCTCCCTGGTCCCCGCAAGTGGACTCCAGCCCTGCCCACCCTGGCCCACAGGAAAAGAGTGCCGAGCTGCACATGACCTGCTTGACGCATGGACTACAGCCTCTGCGCCGTCTGGAGGTGGCAGCCGGGCTCTGCTCGGTGGCTCAGGACCCAGTGGGGAGACGCTTCGTGGTGCTGGATGGTGCAGGCTGCCTGCACCTGCACAGAGAGGACGGCTGGGCCCATGAGAAGCTGCTGGCTCCCGTTGCACTCACGGGCCTGGTGGCTGTGCTGGGACCACTGGGCTCCGTGGGCCGCTTTGTGGGCTGGGGCCCCTTGGGGCTGGCCCTACTAAGGCCAGACCTCAGCCTGCTGTGGCTGAGCGAGCCAGGGGTGGGTAGGGCGCCAGGCCGCGAGCCCGTCTGCTGCCTGCCTGTGCCTGACTTGGGGCTGCTGCTCGTGGCAGAGGCAGGCGGCGGCCTGGCGCTCTGGAAGTTCCGTTCAGGGGGTCGCTGTCTGGTGTCACGAGGGTCACCTCTGCAGCCTCCACCAAGCTGCACCGGTGCGTTTGTACGTCTGGCTCTGGGGCCTCTGCCTCCCCACCACACCCCGCGCTGCTTCGCAGCCTATGGCTCAGCGGTGCTCACCTTTGATCTGCAGAGCTGGGCTGTCATCGATGTGCGCAGAGATCTGCACAAAACGTGAGAGAGGCTCAGGGACTGGGGCCATGGGGCGAGTCTGCGAGGGAGAGCTGGTTATGGCAGGGGTGCAGGCCTGCTCACAGAGGCGATGCTGAGTCCGCTGCGCCTCTCCCCATCCAACCTCCAGCACCATCTCCGACCTGGCATACTTCAGAGAGGTGGAGGCCATGGTGACGGCTTCCCGAGACAGCACGGTGAAGGTGTGGGAGGCTGACTGGCAGATCCGGATGGTGTTCGTGGGCCACACAGGTGCGCTGCGCCACAGCGGCTCCTGAGGCCGGTTTTCTCTCCACTCTGCTTGTCCCTTTGCCTGAAGGAGCCCTGGGCTGTCCAAAATCTCTGCCGGCTCTGGCTTCGCTTTTCTGCGCTGGCCCTAGCGTGAGCAGAGGGCTTCCCTCCCCCTTAGTTCCCGGGGTGCCTGAGTGACTCGCGCCCTTCCCGCAGGCCCGGTGACAGCCATGGCTGTGCTCCCGAACACGTCCCTGGTGCTGTCGGCCTCTCAGGATGGGACGCTGCGCACATGGGACCTGCAGGCGGTGGCCCAGGTGGGCGAGGTGGCACTGAGCTGCTGGGGCCGCGACAGGAGGTCCGGGCCTGTGAACCGCCTGCTGGCGCCCGCTGGCCCGGGCTGGCCCGTGCTTTCCTTGCACGCGGACAGCCTGGAGCTGTGGCTCCTGCGCGAGCTCTACTCGCCATTGGCGCAGCTGTCGGCGCCGGTGGTCCACCTGCAGGTGGCGCCCGCGCTGCCCCTGCCTCTGCACCCGCCCCTGCCCACGCGCCTCGTGTGCGCCTGCGCCGACGGCTCGGTCTACCTCGTGTCGGCTGCCACGGGGCGCACCGTGAGCGCGCTGCTGCTGGAGCCCGATGACTGCGCGGCGGCCGTGGCCTACTGCCTGCCACGTGAGCTGCTGTGGCTGCTAACGCGCACCGGACACCTGGTGTGCGCCAACGCGGCACGCTGCCCCATGAGCATGCTGTACCGCACGTGCCCATCGCCGCCCCCCGCCCCCAGGCCCTGCTGCCTGCACCTCTACAGCCACCTCGCAGACCCCAGCAGCGCGTTTTCCAGCTGGGAGGCCGTGCGCCAGCACGGGGGCGAGCTGGGCCGCAGCGCCCCTGGGGCCTGTAAGGACAAGAACCGGTGAGTGCCAGAGCCATTGAGGGCCAGGTGGGCCTACCGGGCCCGCGCCAACACGCTGTTGTCGCCCACAGGTACCTGCCCGTGGTGGGGCACACGGATGGCATGCTGTCGGTGCTCGAGTGGTGCGCATCGAAGAGTGTCTTCCGTACAGAGGCGCACAGCCCGGGCCCCGTCACCGCCATTGCATCTACCTGGAACAGCATTGTGACCTCAGGTCCGTACCCCCCACCCTGCATAGCCTGGGTGGGAACCCCGCTCCGCTCTGCATTGGCCCAGCCCCACTGCCCCCCACCTAGGCGGAGACTTGACTGTGAAGATGTGGCGCGTCTTCCCGTATGCTGAGGAGAGCCTGAGCCTGCTGCATATCTTCTCCTGTTACCACCCCACGGTGGCACTCTGCGTGCTTGGGAAGTGTGTCACCATGGCCTTTGAGGACCCGGACAGTGCCACCTATGGTTTGGTGCAGTTTGACCTGGGCAGCAGCCGGCGCTATGATCACCGGCCCCAGGATGACCCCATGGACCACATCACCGGTGAGGGGGCAGGGCAAAGGTGAGGCCCAGGCGGCCATGTGGTTCTGGTCCCTGACGAGGAATCCTGGCCCCCAGGCCTGTGCTGCTGTCCCATGCTCAAGCTGTACGCCTCCTCCAGCCTGGACTGCACCATCCGGATCTGGACAACGGAGAACCACCTGCTGCGGTTGGCGGGGGGTGGGGGGTGGGGGTGGGCCAGGGATGGAGGGCTGGGCTTCCTGGGGGCATCCTCGGGGTTCCCCACATCTGCCCCCGACCAGAGCCCAGCAGCTGAACAGGGGAGAGAGGGCCTTGCCTCTGTTTCTGGCTCCTTGGAGCAGGGCCAGACTTTCGCCCTGGACCCCCTGCAGGCTCCTGCAGCTGAACGGCGCCCCTCAGGCCCTGACCTTCTGCAGCAACAGTGGGGACTTGGTACTGGCACTGGGCTCTCGCCTCTGCCTGGTATCTCACCAGCTCTACCTGCCCACATCCTACCTGGTTGAGGTATGCCGTGAGCGCAGGGTGGGCAAGGAGGGCTGCTGTAGGCAGACATACCTCCTAGGCCAGGGCTGAGACTCCTTCCCCTCCCTGCTCAGAATCTGTGCACTAATAAGGCCCCTGAGGCCATGGATGACCCTCCACTGCCGCTGATCAGCCGGGAATCGCTGACTTCAGCCCAGCTGCAGAGGCTTGCCAACCTGCATGGGGTGGCCAGCCTCAGGTCTGCTGGCAGGCTCGCCCAGCTGTCCTGGCCCCCACCCTCCTCCTCTGCATCGGGACCCCCTCCCCCAGCATGAGGCCCCAGGGCTCCTAGCCACCTCCAGCCGCCTCAAGCCTGTCCCAGCCCTGGCATCCCCACTCCTGGCTGTCTGCTGTGGCCCACCAGGGGCCCGGCCACCCTCCTTGTCCTGGCCTTTGCCCGTTCCCACTGGTAGTGCCACTCACTGTCCCCCCTGTGCTCATCCTGTCTGCAGTGCGGCCTTGTCTGTCATCCATCTCCAGAGGGCAGCACCTCAGCAGCCGCTGTGGAAGGAGGTGGGGTGCCTCCTGGCCCCTCCCCACTCCAGTGCCCCAGCCCTGCCCCCACCCCAGGCCACGCCCCTTCATCTGGGGCTGGCCTGGGATCACTGTGGTTATCTGGGCAGCACATGGCAAGAAAAAAATGGGTTGACCCCTGACCTCCACCCCAGGACTTGGAAGCCTTAGTTGCTCGGGACCAAGATCTCCAGCAGCTGAGACTGGGGCTGGTGGCCCCAGCAGCCCAGCCCCCACCCTCCTGGCAGCAACGCCAAGAGGCCTTTGACAACTACCTTCATCTGATCTACGGCCCGGGCTTGCTGGTGGGTGTGGGGTCTTCCCCAGTGCCAGCCCTGACCCCAGGCCCTCCCTTGGCCCTGGGCCTCTGACACCACCTGCATGCCCTGCCACCCATCCCAGGGCATGCATTCTAGAACAGAGTCCCAATGGTGGAGCACCCCCACAGTGGAGAGAAAGACCTGGAATGCAAGCGCCCCACCAAGAGCTGTCCCCCATCTCAGGAAGGCTGAGGTAGGCACTGAAGCCCCCACAGTACCAACAGCCCTGCCCACACAGGACCTAGGGGCCCAGGGCTAGGCTTTGCCCACCCTTCCTGAGTCACCTTGCCCATCCCACCCACCCACCGAGGGGTGCACAGCAGGGCATCCCAGGTGAGGCCTCCCACCCCTCGTACCCACTGTCCTGACTTCATGACCCTGCCCCCCACCGTGTGACTCTTACTCCTGTGCCTCAACTGCTGTCCAGCTCCTCCTTGAGCTGTGACCTGGGGCTCAGGCTGGACCTGCAGCTGTGGTTGGAGCAGCTCTGCAGGGGGAGGCCGGTGGCCCTGGACCCACCATCCTCTGACCTGCAGCTCAGGTCAAGGGCCCCAGGCAGGTGGGGTGCTGCCCACCAGGTCCACGCTTGGCTCTGAGGCCCTGTCCCACCCCAGATCTCCCTGCTGCTGGAACGGCGGCCCAAGGAGGTCCTCTCCACCGTTAGGGGCTTCTTCCCTGCCATGGTTCAGCCCGATGAGGTGAGACGCACACCTCCCGCTCTCCCCAGAGGCAGCTCCCTCCAAGCATCCTGTCTGTGCATCCTGTCTGCCCTTGGCTGCAAACCCTGTGTCCAGATCTGACCCTAGGGCCATGCCTGCCTGCAGCCTTTGCCCCCACCCCACCCCAACCCCCCAGCTGCTCTCTGTGTCCTGACAGCTTGTGCTCTGGGAGAGGACAGGGGCAAAGCCGAACCTCTGCCAGCTGGTTGTCCCTGGGTACCGTCCCCAGCAGAAGCGCTTTGTGGACTTTGTCTGGGAGACCATAGTCCTCTCCCTTCAGGGGAGCAAAGTCACAGGAGCGTGCCCCTAGCAATCCACTGCCTTCCCACCCAGGTGCCCAGATAGGCCTCAGCCCCGTCCCCAGCACAAATCTGGCACTGCCACTTGCCCAGGTGGCCACTGATCCTTCTAGTTGCTGTGCCATGCACCCAAGTCCTGGACAGCCGCTCTCCAGGCTCCTACCCGCTCCATCTCATGGCATCCCTGCCCCAGGGCTGAGGGCCCAGTCCCGTGGAGAATGCATGGGGATGTCAGGGCGGCCCAGGTTTCCCTCCTCAATGACCATGCTGATGGCTCACGGACCGCTGAAGGTTCTCTCTGTCTGTCTGCTGTGGGCAGCAGGCGGGAGCCCAGCTCAGCTCTTGGGGACCCAGTGGGCAGAGCTGGGCTTGGGGCTGGGGTGCTGTGCCAGGGCAGTCTCTGGGATGGGACTAAATTCAGGTCCTCAGCCTGCCTTGCTATGCTCCACCTCCAGGACCTGGCACGGACCATCCACTTCCCAGGCTGGGTCCCCAACTCTGTGGTGCTGCAGCAGATGTGGCTGCCTGGGGAGATCAGGGACCCTGGAGCCCTCAGCCAGCTCACCAGCTACAGCGAACTCAAGGCAGGAGGGGGCTGGGGGGCTCATGGGGTGTGGTGCGGGGAGGCTCTACAGGAGGGGCCGAGGCCTCGCAGCTGGCCACGGGCCACGTGTGCTCTCCACTGCGCAGCAGGGCATGAGCCAGGATGACCTGGGGCTGCTGCGCCACACCAAGCGTCAGCAGAAGCTGATCCAGGGCTTGGGTGAAGAGGGGGACGAGAAGCTGGATCTGGACTGGGCCTCAGATTCCTCAAGCCTGCTGAGGTCCCTGGAAGATGAGGTGGGCACCCCTGGCAGGGCTGCGGGGGTGGGCGGAGGGGGGCAGAGGAGTGTGCCCTAGAAGCGGGGCCTGCAGCTGCCACCGCCGCGCCCACAGAGCTTGATCTGGAGTGGCTCCAGCGAAGATGACAACGCCTGGACCAAAACCTACTTACGTCGCCACCACCAGTACCGCTCGGAGCGTTCGCTCTGGTCAAAGCGCTGTGGGCATCTGCCCTGGTTCCTACAATTTTTCGTCGTCCAGAACTGGTTCAAAAAGCTGTTCCCCGACTTCAACGTGGAGGTTTGGGGAGGCCCAGACGCCTGCGAAGCACCGGCTGGGGTGGGGGAGGGGAACTGGAGCGCCCCAGGGGCAGGGCCTCAGCAGCGGTCCCCCGCAGGCGTACCCTGAGATGAGCACAGACAACCTAGCCTCAAAGTTCCTGGACAAGCTACAGGAGGTCTCCTGGGCAGACCGCGTGCACATTTTGCACGTGCTACTGAGGCTGATGCCGGACATGAGCAGCAACCTCTGTGGCCAGTTGCACTGCATCCTCCTGCAACTCCTCAACCTGAGCCAGCCCCCCAGCCTCCAGGTGTGCCCCTAGCCCTGCCCACCCCCCTGCCCCCCACCCCGGGACCTCGGGCACCAATCGCGCTCCCCGCCCCCC
>PVJL010009724.1:0-44708 GCA_004026885.1 Lyroderma lyra | reverse complement strand
TCATCTGTCACAGGCCTGAGCTCAAGAACCTCCTGGACGGGCTAGGCCTTCAGGACCCAGAGGACTTCCTATTCAAGGAGATGACGACCTGGGTCCAGGACCCGGGACTCAGCTCCAAGTCCACACTGCGCGGTCTCTGTCGCCAGAAACTGGAAGAAATGATCCAGTCCCTGCAAGTCTGGGTGGGCAGGCGTGGGGCGGGGGTGCCTCTTGGCCTCTCCCGCGGCTTTCCCCAAGTCCAGGCTGGCAGGCACCTTGCCTCGCTCTAGCTCTGAGCCTCCCTCCCTTGTCTGCCCCCGGCTGCCCCATCTCTTTGGACTTCCTGCCCCTCTCTGGGAGGGGGGCTGCAGAGGGGTCAGGCTGGGAGCCAGGAACAGCACCACACTGGCCTCCCATGGGGGCAGGACAGCCTCTGCCCTGGGCCTCGGGGCGTCCTCCACCGTCTACCTCCCCCACAGATGAAATTGCAGCCGTCAGACGCCAGGTTGTCGGAGAGGCTGTCCGAGGTCCCCGAGCCCTCCGCACTCACGCCCCAGCCCGAGGAGGCCCGGTCACCGATCTCCGTGGTCTCCGGGGCACCCGTCAGGACCTCCTGTGTGCCCTCGCTGGTGGTCTCGCCTGGGGAGCCGAGCTGGGCCACGCTGGAGTCTGAGTTCCAGCCGGTGCACCTCCAGGGGACCACATGCCCGCTCTCCGAGACACTGCTGCCCTTCGCCTCCGTGCCCGAGGTCCGCTCGCATTCCTTCGCGGCCGCGGCTCAGACCCACCACCTTCTGCCGCTGGAGCAGACGCTGTGGTCCCAGTTGAAGATGGTGGACCTGGGGCCGATTGACGCGCTCAACTACTTCTGTGAGCAGCAGCGGGCGCAGAAGTGGAGTGTCCTGGAGGAGGAGCCCGAGAAGGAGCCTGGGAGCCGGTCCCTGAGCCGGTCCCTGAGCCCGCTCTCCCCACGCCCGCTGGCGCTCTCCGCGGTGGTGCCACAGCCCTGGGATCGCCTGTGAGCGCCGCACCGAGGGGCTCCGGCCAGGGCGAGGGCAGGGCCGAGGCGGAGTGACTGGCTCCGTCACACCCACCTCCTTCCCCCCAGGCACCCCATCCTGCGGCTGCAGGAGACCAAGACCCAGAGGTCTCCAGTGAGCGTGAGGGGTGAGTGGGGACAGGGGTAGACACTGGACCCTGACCTCCACCCCCACCCTGCTGCCTGAGTCCCACTGGGCTGTCCTGCTGGTCCCAGGCCAGATGGTGGCCCGCTTCTGGGAGGGCTGCGGCCGCAACGGCTCCATCCGGACACTGAAGCTGCCACTGCCGCGG
The DNA here is from genome assembly GCA_004026885.1 of Lyroderma lyra. NCBI lineage: Eukaryota > Metazoa > Chordata > Mammalia > Chiroptera > Megadermatidae > Lyroderma > Lyroderma lyra. Next base: position 43,397 of record PVJL010009724.1, on the reverse strand, counting down.
GTGGACCTGCAGCCTTTCCCCCCGGCCTGGCCCCGGCCTGCCCGTCCGCTGCCCCCACTGCTCCTGCAGCCCACCCTGCAGCGCTACTTCTGGCCAGACCGCGCGGACCCGGACAACTACAGCTGACCTGGCTGGCGGCCTTGCCCGCCCCGTTCCCAGCCTCCCCTTCCTTTGGCGTGGGGTCTACCCCTGGCCAAGGCCCGGGCCTGGAATAAAGTCCAGAGGCTGTGGCCAGCAACCTGGGTGCCACCTCTGTCTTTGGGTGCCGCTGGGGTGGGCAGGGAGGTCCAGATGGTGTGTTCTGACCTGCTGGTGGCCAATTGTGTGTGCGAGGCTGGCCGTAGGGGCTGGAGGTGGGGGCACGGTGGAGTTGGGGGCCAGGATCTGGGGGGGTAGGCCTCCCTGTCCCAAGCAGGGACCATGGGGTGGGTGTGTCCCTGCTCAAGGCCCTCGGCCAGCGTTTATCAGCCAGTTACTGGGGTCAAGCCAGCGGCCAGGTGCGCAGGGGAGGAGCTGGGAGGCCACAGGTGTGGGGGCAGCTGCAGTCTTTGATGCAGGTGAAACAGGAGGCGCTGGCACGTTGCTACCTTTGTGCTAGAAGGCAGACAGATCGGTGTAGGGGCCCCACCTGCTCTCTGCAATAAGCAACACAGTGGCAATGTCCTCTGGACCCGGCAGCCTAAAAGTGGCCAGGACGCGGACCTTGTCTGTGAAGTGTCGGTGCTCAGAGGGCCCTGGCTTCCTTCCCCACGGCCTTGACCTTTGCACGTGTGCACGGGGCTCTTTGGACTTTGGGGAAGGGCCGGGTCCAGCTTTTTCCCATCTTCCTATTGGGTTTCCTGAGCTGCGATTTCTTTCCTGTGTCTTCAGACTCTGACTTCATAAGTCTCTTCTCCGTGTCCCCCGCAACCGCCTAGCTCTGCAGGGGCTCTTGTTAGGGCGCAGCCGAGGGGTGGCTCTCTCTGAGGCTGAGCAGGACCAAAAGCGCCCAGCCTGGAGAACTGTAAGACTCAACGCTTCGTAAAAGGGATGGTGAGGCTCGTGGTAGCCTGCGTGTACGGATTTCGTGTTTTAAATTCTAAGAGCAGCACATGCTTTTAAAAATAAAACATGAGAAAGTAGGGCAGGTGTACACAGGTAAAAAGCCCACACTAATCACATAAGAGAATGTTAATATATGTTTAATACACATTAACATATTATTTTTAAATTAAGAAATCTGTTAACCCAAATATACCAAAGACACTAAAATGGCTCATCTCGGGCGTTCCCTGGTGATGCGGTAGCCAGGCTTTGGCGCTGTCAACGCTGTGGCCTGGGTTCGATTCCCAGCCAGGGAACCACCCACATTAAAAAAAAAAAAACAAACAAAAAAAAACAAAGGCTCCTCTCCAAAATATGTAAAGAACTTCTGCAAATCACCAGTACGAAAAATCACACAATCCAACAGAAAAATGTGCACCAGCAGCTACAATGGGATTCTCACTATAGAAAGAGTCAAAATAGCAAATACATACACATTTGCTCCACTTAGTAACTGTGTGACCATAAGCAAATTACCTACATTCCCAGCCTCAGTTTCCCCATCTGTGAGAGGGAAGAATAATGCTATGATACCTCACAGGGCTGCTGTGAGGACTATTTTATCGCAAGCACTCAGGAACAGTGCCCTGCACAAAGTACTTGGAGAACAAAACGGATCCCTTCCTCCCATCCTGTACAGGAGTAATTTTCAGATGACTTGATTAGAATGCAGAAAATAAAACTAAATATCTCAGAAGGTAATTCAGAAAAAAATATTCATCAGAACACTCAGGAGGAAGAGACAGATGTACCTGCTGATTTAAAATTTTTTATGGCGAAAGACACCATAAAATAAAAGACTAAACTCAAGACTAGATCATATATTTCATGTAAAACTAGAAAAACTTTAGAAGAAAACATAGAAAGTCTAGACTTGGCAGTTGATGAAGAGTTCTTAAACATGATGCCCAAGGCACCATACAGGAAAGAAGTCAATAAATTGAACTTTATTCATTGTAAAACCTTTGCTCTGTGTAAGCCTCATTAACAGAATTAAAAGCAAGCTACAGGCTGAGGGGGAGTGTCTGAAAATGACACATCCACAAGGAACACACTTCTAGAACATACGAACAACTAACGATTCCACTGCAAAGTGAACAAACGACAGAGACAGACATTTCCCCAAAGGGGCAATGCAGATGCACACACGCACATAAAAACAGGCTCCCCCCACATCCCCGGCCAGGAGGGAGACACCCATTAAGGACCGCTAAAATAAGAACAGGTGACACCACCAAAGGCCGGTCCTCGTGGCTGGACCAGCGCACAGTGAGGGAGGGAGTGGAAACAGCCCAGACGGTCTGGAAAACAATGGGGCAGCTCCCTGAAGACTAAGCATGCCACTGCCTACAACTCAGCAGTCCTAATGGAGAGGGACCGGTGTCCACACAAAAATCTGCATACGATGTTTATAGCAGCTTCACTTGCAACAGCCAGAAACTGGAAATGACACCAAGGTCCTCAAACAGATGAATTTCACCACATGGTGGCACACCCACGCCATGACAGACTTCTCAGCAATCAAAGTGAACACACACTCTTGCTTCACTTCCTGTGTGACCTTAAGCAAGTCACCTAAGTTGTGACACAATGCCAAGAGCCCGGGTGACTCTCCAGACAATGGTGCCGAGTGGAAAACAGCCAATCTCGAAAGATCATACACTGTATGATTCCATTTATGCCATTCCTGGAGTGATAAGATTCTAGCCATGAAGGTTGCAGGGGTCAGAGGGGACAAGGATGGGGGCAGAAGTCCATTTGACTGTGGTCAACTACATGGATTGACACTCCTGATAAAGTAGCACAGAACACACACAACCTTGGTTTGGACACTATTACAGTTACATAGAATGTAACCACCGGGGTACCTAGGATTGGCAAATGTATAGATAGAAAGTAGACCAAAGGTCACAGGGGAGGGGGAGGGGAAATGAATGCCTAAAGGTTACAGTTTCTGCTCCCCGGGATGATGGTTGCGCAACATGGTGAGTGTAATTAATGCCACTAATTATATACTTAAATGTACACTTAAAATGACCAATTTTGTTATATGTGTTTTACTACCATTAAAAAAAAAAAACAATGATGTAATATACCTGAACATACACTGAATGTTCTATAGTTTGCTGGGTATAATGTGCTCCTGTGTTTAATGCACACCCACATTTTTTTGGCCCAAATTATCATGGAAAAAATATTTCATTTTAATTTTTTAAATTCCTAGAATTATACTTTTAACTCATAAACATACATTAAAAAATTAAAAACATGTATATAGATATGGAATTAGTACTACATATGTATAATACACATCCTTCCCCCCAACAAATTTGGGCAAAAAAGTGTGCCTTATACATGGCAAAATACGGTAAATGGGTGATGGGTGTGTATGTGAATTAGATCTCTATAAAAGCTAGGTGAAAAACACACAGGAGCCTCCTTGACTGGGTTTCCACTGGCCAAAGTGAGGATAACTTGAGAATCAGAATAATGAGAGTAAACAGTTACATTTCTTTGAATTAAATAGGAATCCATGAGTCCTCGTCCACAAATAGACAGGACAACAGAAAGCACTTTTCTGATGAATGATGGAGTCATAGCATTGCCACTTGGCAGCTGCAACGGCAGTAATTCAGAGAGAGAGAAACAATACAGGTGAAAAACAAACACCTGAAATGTGGGTGGGGTGTGGGACAGTGACAGTCCCTGAGTACCGCCCCATAAAATATTTATTAAATACAAGGAGGTAAAAGAAAGAAAGAAAGAAAGAAAGAAAGAGAAAGAAAGAAAATAAGTAAATACAAGGAGGTAAAGAGTAACCTGACAGTGAAGAAGCCTGGCCAACTCCACCTTCATTAAGTGATCAAAATAAACATGTCCAGGGCGGGGACACACTACAGTGCCACCTGATAGGATGTGACAAAGAGAACCCAGCTGCCCTTCTGTGGAATCTAACCATGAGGCAACCAGACACATGCAAATGGAGGAACACGCTACAAAGTAACTGGCCAGTGCTCTGGAAGTGTCCAGGGCAGGAAAGTCCAAGAGGGATTGAAGAGAGGTGACAACACCTTCAGCTAGGTCATTATTAGGATAACTGGTGTAAAAGGGGAATTTGTGTTAAACGACTGGGTTAAGGGTATGTGGGAGTTCTTCGCACAGCTCTGGTAACTTCTCTTTAACTTTCCAATTACTTCTAAAAACTTTGTATCTTTTAATTTACCTTAGATAGAATATCTAAGGCTCCCTGGGTAGGGATTACGGGAGACACCTCAGGACGCCATTGGGCCCCGAAGGCGCACGTTTTCGTCTCGGTCAAAAGTATCCACCAGAGGGCAGCACTTACCTAGGCGATGGATCCAAAACACTCCCATTTCCTGAGAAAAGCTCAAGCCTCTCGCAGGCAGGATCTGCGGGCCCTGAGCACGTGGTTTCTTTGGGGAGGCGGCACTTCCTTGGACTTATCCCTCCTGTTGCTCAGTTTCTATGGCACCTTCACTCCAGGTCGGGTGGGATTGAGCCCCTGAAGTGCCCTTATCATGGGTCTTAGCCCGGGGCAAATCTCAGCCCTGGGACTTTATGACCTCTGTGCTTCAGGGGCACGTGGTTCCTCTGTGAGTGGCTCTCCTGGGCATCACTGTCCCTAGAGGCTGCGTGCTAGCCCTCAGTGTGAAATAAAAAAAACAAAGTATTAGGGGCTTATTAAACCATGTAAGAGTAAAGTACAGAACACATAATCCATGCGACAAAGAATAAATGGGGGAAATAAACCCTGTAATAGAGAAGAATAAAGGTCTAAAATCAATGACCCTAAGAAATTAGAAAAAGAACAGCAAAGCAACCAGAAGGAAGGAAACAGTAAGGTCAAAGTAGGAACTCCATGAAACTGAAAAATAAGATAGAGAAAATTTACGAATCCAAAAAGGGGTTCTTTAAGAAGACAGATAAAATGGACAAATCTCTGGCAAGATCGACAAAAAGACGAGACACAAATTACCCATTTCAGAGATGAGGAACGACACACCACTACAGGCTCCACCTACATTATTAGCAGGACATTACGATATGAACTTTATGCCAATGAATTCAGCGATTTAGGTAAATTGGACTACTTCCTTGAAAGACAAAACTCCCCAAAGTCACCTAAGAAGAAAACGACAACGTCAATAGTCGTGTAGCTATTGAAGGAACTGAATTTGTAGTTGAGCAATCGCCCCAGATGGCTTCACTGGGAAATACTACTGAACACTTAGGGAAGACACAATCCGAGGTTTGCACATCCCTGCGGGAAACTGCAGAGGAGGGGGTGCTCTCCCGTCCGTCTGAGGCCAGCATTAATTACCCTGCTACCAAACCGCACGGAGACATCACAGGACCAATATCCCTCATGGACACAAACGCAAACATTTCAAACAAGATTTTAGCGAACTGAATACAATTCATGCAATAGGACATCATGCTAAGAAAGAACACAAGGCTGGTTTCACATTAGAAAAGTCAAGAGTCATTACTGTGTCCGTTCCAGTGGAGCTGGGTCTCTGCGCAATGCGCGCTGGGAGAGGGCCGACGTAACCAGTCTGCTACCAGGGGCTGGCGGGTCACACCGAGGGGTGCGGCCATCCTGGGGGTTCCGTGCTTGTCCCTCCGGGACGCCCAGCGCTGCCGCTTACCGCACCCAGGTGGGCCGCTTCCGGCCGCGCACCGGGTTCCACGAATCCCCGCCCATCCCCCGGCGTGGCCCGCCTCCGCGCGCTGGTCCCGCCCCTTGCGCAGGATATTCAACCTTGGATTGGTCGCTGCGGCTTCCGCTTCCCTGGTGGGCGGGGCCCCGGTCGCCGCGCGGGGCGGAGCGCGCCGAGTGGCGCTATGCGGCCCCGGGATTGCGAAGGGCCGGTCGGCATGCGGGAGGCCGCGGCGGCTGGTGGCGTCGGCCCCGCAGCGTCGCTGATTCCGGAGACGGAGGCGACGGAGCTGCTGCCCTTCCTGACGCCCGGGGCGCGTGCGGACCTGCAGGCGGAGGCTACGCGGCACGTGCTCGCGTTGACCGGCTCGGGGCCGGGTCGCACGCTGCTGGCCGGCCAGGCGGCGCTGCTGCGGGCGCTGGTCGAGTTGGCAGCGGCCCCGGCCCCGGCCCCGGCCCGCGACGCTGCCCGCGCCCTCGTCAACCTCGCCGCCGACCCCGGGCTGCACGACCCGCTGCTGGCGGCCGAGCCCGGGCTGCCCGCCCGCCTGCTAAGCCACGCGTTGGACCCACAGTGGCCGTGGGCCGAGGAGGCGGCTGCCGTGCTGGCCAACCTCAGCCGCGAGCCCGCGCCGTGTGCCGCGCTGATGGAGGCGCTGGGGGCCCCGGAACTGGGGGAGTCGGGCTTGGAGCGGCTGGTGCGCGCGCTGTGCACGCCCGGCTACAACGCCCACGCGCCCCTGCATTACCTGGGGCCGGTGCTCTCCAACCTCAGCCAGCGCCCCGCGGCGCGCGCCTTCCTGCTGGACCGAGACAGGTGAAGCCCAGGATGCCCGCGGGGAGGGGGTGGAAGTGAGCAGGGGCAGAACTGAGTCGTCCCTCTCCTCAGGTGCGTGGTCCAGCGGCTGCTGCCCCTTACCCAATACCCAGACTCCACGGTGCGCAGGGGCGGGGTGGTGGGCACGCTGCGAAACTGCTGCTTCGAGCACCGTGAGTGGTGGTGGTGGTGGGTGTGTGACGGTGGCGGGCAGTGGAGCAAGAGACTGGACTCTGGGGCCCCTCTTGACTCGCCCCCACCCGTTTCCTCACTTACCCACCCAGGACACCACGAGTGGTTGCTTGGGCCGGAAGTGGACATTCTCCCCTTCTTGCTGCTGCCCCTGGCTGGGCCTGAGGACTTCTCTGAGGAGGAGATGGAGCGTGAGTGGCTTGGGTGGAGCCTCAGCGCTAGCCAGGTGGAGGGGGAGGAAATGACCAAGTCGGGGCTCCTTCTGAAATCTTCCCCAGGGAGTTGCTGAGCACAGATGGGGTTTACAAAGGCACGGTCTAGCCTAGCGACCCAGCGATTCCCACATTCACCCTCAGGGCTGCCCGTTGACCTGCAGTACCTGCCACCAGACAAGCAGCGGGAACCTGACGCTGACATCCGCAAGATGCTCATTGAGGCCATCATGCTGGTGAGCAGGGCTTCTGCTGCCAAGGTCTCCCCCCCGACAGAGACACGGCTCACACAGGCACCTGGCTAACCTCTATCCTCTCCTAGCTGACAGCCACAGCACCTGGTCGGCAGCAGGTGAGGGATCAGGGAGCCTACCTGATTCTTCGTGAGCTGCACAGCTGGGAGCCGGAGCCCCAAGTGCGGGTGACTTGTGAGAAACTCATCCAGGTGTGTTCAGGGGCTGCCCAGGGCAGGGAGGGGGTGGATGTCCATGGTGTGCTGGCCAGCCGCTCACCTGCCTCCCCTGCTGGCAGGTGCTCATTGGGGATGAGCCGGAGCAGGGCATGGAGAATTTGCTGGAGGTGCAGGTGCCTGAGGATGTGGAGCGGCGGCTGCAGCAGCTGGACCACCAGGAGCAGGAGCAGTGCCAGCAGGAACTGCTGGAGCGGGACCTCGCCCCAGGGCCACAAGCAGAGGGGGCTGCGCCCACCTGAGACCCCTGCAGCCCACCACTAGCTCTGGGCTGGGCCTTCTTGCAGCCCCATGTCGGCCTCTAGTCCCTTGTCAGAGGCTGTGCCCTGCTGAGAAGCAGAGCTACACGTAAACTCAGGTTCATGCTGAGGGTTCCCGGGCAAATGCCTCCCAAACATTGGAGGGTTGAGGGTGCTGCCTGTGCCGTCGCCATCAAGAATATAGCTCGCTCAGAGCAGCAGTGTTCGGCCAAAACTGGCTGGGCCCCATGGCCCTCAGGTTCTTCTGGGGAGGTGGCCAGTGGAGCCATGAGCCTCTTCGCAGGTGTGCTGTTCTGGGGGGCCCTGTGTAGCTCATGCAGGATCGTGTAGGTTCCCCAAAGCACTGCAAGCCTGAGGGGCCAGCAGGAGTTTTCCAGTCCCAGGGGTGCTACATGGGTCCAGGCCCAGGTGAGCACCCAGGTGTAAGCAGTCTACCCCAAGTGCCTCCATCCTGGCCCTCAGCTTGCCCTTCCTGACCCCCTCAGTGGGCTGCCTGCTTGCTTTTTTTGGCAGGGGGTGGGGGCGGGAGGGGAGTTCCCTGGCTGGGAATTGAACCCAGGCTGCTGCATTGAGAGCGCTGAAGCCTAGCCACTACACCACCACGGAACCCCCTGCCTGACTTCTTGAGATTCACCAGCCACAGCTTGTCCTGGGCTCTCCTAGGGCTGCGCCCCTGTCCCCCACAGTGTCCTTGGAGCATTTGATGGGTGCGGTTCCCCCATCTCCACCTTCCCACTTGACCTGTGCTCCGGCTCCGCCCTCAGCCCCTTGCCAGCTCCAGTTCTGTTTCCTAGTCCTGGGCTGACATGATGTCCCTGCTGTCCCCACTAGTGAGGAGGACCTATCCCTAGTCGACTTCTATGAGCCTCCCTCCCCAGAACCACTGCCTACCCTGCACAGCTTCCCTGCACATCATCCTTGGCCCAAGCCTTTGCCCCTACTGCCCTCCACTCCCTGCAGCCCACTGTGGGCCCAAGAACCTGGTTCTCTGGTTCCACATGTGGTCCCTCCAGTTCTGCACCCACCAAGCCAAGTGTGGGGTATCTTTCTCCGAAGTCTCTGTAGTCCTCCCCTCAATTAGAGCTCTGGCATGGACGTGTGGAGGCTCTCCCTGGTTCCAGAACCCCACCAGGTGCCCCAAAGCCAGCTGCCCTCTTCCTATGAAGAGTCCACATCCATGGCTCCACAGAATAAACGGTTTATCTGGCCTCGAACCTGTCCACCCGCCCACCCTCAGTTCACCAGGCTCCTGAGGCGGGGCAGGGAGCGCAGTGATGGTGGCTGCCTCGGGGTGGCCGCTGCATCGCGCTGTATCCCCAACCCGGCACAGCCCACACCTCGTCTCCAGTCGGCCTCTGCGGGGTTGGGGGCTGGGGCGCCCTGCTGCTTGGGACGACACAGCTGCAGGCGCGTCCTTGGGGGCTCCGAGTTCTCGCCGGGTTTCGCGTCGTCCGAGGGCGCTGAGACTCGGCGGGCTTCTCCGCTGCAGCCCGCAGTGGGGAATCAGATGGGCGCGGAGGGGCACAAACCGCCTGCCCCAGCCCGAGGCCGCGCCCCACCTGGCTCGGCGCCGAGCACGACGCGGAAGGGCGCGTGCGCGGAGGGCAGCATCCATCGGTGCGCGGCCACTTGCTGCAGGCCCAGGCGCGCGCGCGGGCGCATTTGGAGCAGGCCCTGGATTAGGTCCTGGCACTCTGCGGGCGAGGGAGCGCTCGCGGCTGTGGCCTCCCCTCCCCCGTGCCCCCCAGCCCGCGCCCGTCTCCGCCAATAATGTGGGCGGGTTGGAGGGGTTGGTGGGGGTGTGTCCGCGTGTCACAGAGGGAAAGGCGGGGCGACTTGCCCAGGGCTAGTGCAGAGCTGGACTCCGAGATTAGCAGGGCCACCGCCTTCTCTGAGGTGAGCCTGGGTCGGGCCATGCCGCTGCCCAGCTCCCCGCTCACCACCACTCCATCCAACCAGCGGGATGGCTCTGCTGACCCAGGTCTCCTGCCGTCCACTCCTAGGCCCGACTGGGACTTGGGAAGGACACGGTGGCAGCGCTCACCTGGGGACAGGCCTGGCTGGAAGGTGGGGCCGCGGCGCATGAGGCTCAGCACGCGGCGGGGCTGGTGCTCCTTGAAGGGCAGCCTTCCGGTCACCATGGCGTAGAGGATGACGCCCCTGGGGGGCATAGGCTCCTCAGGACGCGCCCCGCCCCCCGCCCGGGTGCCCCTGGGGCAGCACTCACAGGCTCCACAGGTCGGCCTGCTGACCGCTGTACTTCTTGCTCATGAGGATCTCGGGGGCCGTGTAGGCCAGGGAGCCACAGAAGGTGCTCAGCAGCGCGTTCTTGAGCCCGGACTGACTGGCAAAGCCGAAGTCTGTGCAGGGGTGTGGGGTGGGCGGTGTAGGGGGGCAGGTGTGCTCACAAGTGTGGCCGTGGTTGGGGAGGGGGATGCGGGCATCCTGGGCGGCCGAAGGTCAAGCCAGGCTGGGGTCCAGACTGGAGCTGACCCATGTGAAGGCTGGTGGCCTGGCCAAGACAAGTGTGGAAGGAGCCTCCTGCGAAGCTGAAGGCTGGGGTGGAGTCAGGGCGTGCTGGTACAAGGGTGGGGGCTGGGCCGTGGGCTCACCGGTCAGCTTCAGCAAGCCTTGGTCGTCCAGCAGGATGTTCTCACACTTTAGGTCCCTGTGTGGGGAAGGGCAGGTGGGGATGGGCCTGGGCTCAGGGCCCCTCCATGCAGGCTGGTGGGCGAGCTGGGTGGCACCCTCACCGGTGCACGACACCCACGTGGTGGCAGTGGGCCACGGCGCTGAGCAGCTGCCAGAACAGCCTGCGGGCCTCCTCCTCCTCCAGTCCAGGGCAGCAGCCGTGGTCCGAGGCTGCGTTGATGTGCTCCAGCAGGTCCCCACGCCCTGCCAGCTCTAGCACCAGGTAGGAGCGCTGGCTGTTGTGGTAGGTCTCATACAGCTGCACCTACAGGAGCCCCACCCACCTTCTGTTACCCCCAGGAGGGGCTAAGGAGTGCACTGGATTGGGGTCTCAGGATGGGGGGTGGGCCCTGGGCACAAGGACCCCAGATGGGGAAGGGGGTGGGCCTGGGGAGAGGAGCAGAGTGGTGCAGGCTGTCCAGCGGGAGTGGGTGGGGTGGGGACGGCTTGTCTCCAGGTCTCTGCCCACCACATTCACGTGCTTGTAGGTAGCATTGAGTGACGAGATCTCACGGGGTAGGAACTTGTGGGAGAACTCCACAGGGGCCTCGGCGGTTGAGATGATCTTGATAGCCACCTGTAGGTGTGGACAGTAGCCACTGTGTGCATCCCAGAGGCAGGATGTGGCAGGACAGGTCCTGTGTCCTTTGTGCACACTACTGAACTTGGTGGGTGAGGCTGGGTGAGCATCGTCCTCCGGGGACAGCGCTGACCTTCCCCTCGCTCCTGTCCTGGGTATTTCGGTGCTCAGGGGTTTGAGAACTGGGAATGGGCAGCCGGCCGGGAGCCTTGGCTTTGAGGTGGGGGCGGGACTGGGAGGGAGCCAGAGCAGCAGGCGGGTGGGGGGGGGCGGACTGGGAGAGGGGGGCGTGCCTGAGCAGGGTTGGGACTGGGCCCCTGGAGCCCGCCCACGGGAGCCCCGCCCACGGGAGGAGGTGCGCCTGCTCACCCTGGTGTGGCGCTTAGCCCGCAGGTCGGAGGCCAGCTTGGGGTTGTGTTTCATTCGCTCATGCGTGGCGTAGGCCAGGTAGACTTTGGAGAAGGCCCCGGAACCGATCTTCTTGGAGGAGAGCAGGTAGCCCTTGTCCCTGCACTCGCGTACCTGCTCCGTGAAGGCTCGCCGGTCCAGCTTTCGCCTGCCGCTGCCCTCCTTCATGGGGGGCAGGGCGCCGTGGAACTTGCCGGGGCGGGCCAGCTCTGCGCCGGGCCTTGGTGCTGGGGTGCGGCTGGAGGCCTGACTTATCCCCGGGGAGCAGGCGGGACCTGCGCCCTCTAACGGCGGCAGCCAAGTTTCTCAAGTCTAGCGGGGACTGCAGCAGCGGCAGGGAAACGAGGAGGGGTCTAGAGCTCTGGGTGGGGGCTCCCACGGCCCGGGACTGGCGCGGGGGAGGGCAGATTCTAGAATGGAGCGTTCTAGAGCTGCACCAGCATTGTGCCCTCAAAGAGAGCGTAGTGTCCCCAGGACCTGTCTGCCCTGAGAACATCTTGTTGGAACCAGCAGTGCTCTGGGTGGGGTCTGCCCTCCTCGGGGTGCGAACCCTCAAGGGCTGGAGCCACAGTGAGGCCTCCTGGATGCAGCTGGCCACCAAAGGCGTTTAAAGAAGCTGGGGGAGGGGGAGACCCAAGGAATGCCAGGGGGGTTTCTAAGCACAGGAGGAAGGGAAAGGAAAGAACACGTCCTGAAAGCCATTTCGACTTCGCCCCTTGTCCTTTGGAAGGGTCCCAAGGTGACAGCCAGACAAGCTGAACCAGACAAGCATGGTTGGGGGAGCCACCTGGCCTTCCTCTGCTGAGGCCTAGAAGCTTCTCCTGCCCGGCCAAGGCCTGCTGCAGAGGCCTTTTCCCCAGAGCTCTCTGCAGACTTGATGACACATCCCCAAGACAAGTGAGGCCCCCAGCCCCAGACCCACCTCAAACCCTCCAGCTCCAGAAGAGAGTAGCCAACATGGCTCCTGCCTTCTTGTGGCCCTAAGGGTCTTCTGTGAGCACTGTTACCACGGGGAGTAGCAGGTGACATTCACTGAGGGCCAGCTGCATGCCAGGGGCCTTTTGAAGCAGTCCTGGTATCTGTAACTAGCACCTCCCACTGTGCTGACTCTGTTCACAGACCACACCCAACGTGCCTGTGTTAGGCGGGCAGTGCACGCCCAGAATCAGAAGTTGGAGCACAACAGGTGATGCCCATTTTAATGGACGACACACCTGAGGCCCAAATACAGTGTCCGCTGTGAGCTGGGTGGCACAGTGGCTGTGGGCTGCCGTGCAGAGACCACCCCACAGGGCCTGGGGCGCGCTGCAGGCTTGGTGTCTGGGGACTTGTCCCCCACTGGGACTCACGGTGGATGTGGTGCGCCCGCTGAGGTGAAGGCCTTGGGGTGTTCTGACTGGATTGGGTAAGACTCATTTCCTCACCCCCGTTGAACCATGAGCTACTTGAGAGCAAGGATTGCGTTTGCTTCTCCCTTGTTCACCCACAGCCCCTGTCTCTCAAATTTCCTGGGATATTGAAAATATGGACAAACTAACTGGTTCGTTGCTGACCTGAGGGTTAGTAAAAGAGCGAGTGCTCAGGTATTTCAGCAGAGGGGACAGATGTGCCGCTGGGCAGAGCCTGGGAGGCCACGCCCCCTCACCTTCTGTGCTCCCACCAGTGCAGAACAGGCCTGGAGGCCAGCAAGTCCATCAGCAGCTCCGTCCAGCCTCCCTTTACAGTGTCTTTCCTACCCCGCTCCCCTTTCTCTGCACCTTACATCCATCACCGTTCTGTCCCACGGAGATTCCGTGAGCACCTGTCACGTGCTCGGCTTGATGTTGGGCACTTGGGAGCGAATTGCGGACATGGGCCTTGCTCTCATAGGGCTTGTGTGTGCAAGGGAGACTGGCATTAATAACCTAATAAAAGGTAAATGACAGCTGTGATGCGTGCGGGGCAGTTTGTGTGCTTGGGGACTGAGGTCTGGCTGAGGCTGTGGCGAGGACAGGGCCAGCAGGGCCTGTTGGGAGCCCGCCATGGGGAATATAGGCAGGGCTCGGGTGGGACGGCCAGCCGTCCAGGTGTCGTCCAGGTGTCGGCTTGGAAGAGGCCCCCTGCCTCCCTCCCTGGCAGCTTCCACTTGCCAGGGTGGGGCTGGGGGAGGGGTGGGGTTTTCCTGAGGGGTGGGCCCATGTGCAGAGCACCTCACTCTCTAGGCGTCCGAGTTCCGTCCCTCTGTTTTGGGCTCCATTTCTACAACAGCAACAGGATGAAGCCCTCGCTGTTCAGCTGACCCCCTGCCCCCGCGTTTACCTGGGGGCCTTCACTTCGCCACCTTGCACCTGGCTCATAGCTCTTTGCAGACCCGACCTGCAGCAAGACACAGTGGCTTGTTACACTGACCACTTCTGTCTTCTCCAAACGCTGTTTTCACTTCCTGAGCTCCTGTGGCGCCACTCCCTCCTGTATTCTGGGTCTGCGAGCAGGTCCAGGCGATTTCAGCTTCGGGGGCTTGGCAGGTGCTAGTGTCTGCCTAGAACCCTGGCTGGTCTCCTGATCCCCAGCTGTGGCCCCTGTACAGCAGTTCCTGGGCTTATGGATCCCTACTTGCTTATTACCTGCCGCTCTGGAACCCGAGGTCCTGAACACACACACCTGCACATCGTGGTCTGTTGGCAGAATAGACGTGAGCCTCCTGTCATGTGTGCATGTACCTGTTTGCGGAGGGGTCGGCGGCCCCCACGTCTCCGAGGGTGTTCAGTGTGTGTGTTCGCGCGTGAAGGACACTGTGTGTACGAGTAGGTCCAGGTCAGGCCCACCTGGAGTGTGTACCTGTTCAGGTGTTTACGAGGGGGCCGGCTTTGGGGGCAATGACGCGCCGAGCCCGCGTCCCTGGGGGGTCCCAGCGTGCTGGGCAGTGTCTGTGCGAGGGGATCGTGGGAGTGTCAGTGTCCGATGCACACACCCGGCATGGGGAGAGGAGACCACGTCCCGCGCCGAGGAAGCCAGAGCGTGCGCCCCGCGCCTGCGCAACGGCCGGCCGAACCCCTTTGCTTGGAGCCCAACAGTCCAGCGCGCCGGTCACTGGGGGCCCGGGGGCGGGGCCGAGCGCGAGGCGGAGTTTGCGCACGCCCGTCGGCGGGGGTTTCATGGGCGGTGAGCGGCTGCCGCGCGCCGGGCCGCGGTTGGCCGAGGGCGGCGGGGGCGGGCTCAACGCGAGGCCCCGCCCACTCCGGTGCGCGGCCCCGCCCACTCCGGTGCGCGACTGGGCGGGAGCGCTGCGCCCGGGCCGCGGCGACGGCGGCTCTTCAGGTAAACGGCAGGTGGGCTCGGGGGGCCGGCGGCACTCGCTCGGGGAGGCGCCCCCTCGGGGGAGCCCAGGCTGAGGGCGCGCCTTGGGGCAGATCGCGCGGGAGGCCGAGTCGGGGGGCGCCTCCCCAAGGTCACCGGACGAGCGCGGGGAGGGTCCCGGGTGTCGCGGGGCCCAGCCCGCCCCCCGCCCCGGGCTCAGGTGCGCCGAGGTCCCCGCGGGGCCTGGGCTGCCGCGTCACGACCCGGAAGCGAGGCTCGGGAGCCAAGCCTGTCGCCTGCTTCCTCAGGCCGGCGCGGGGGTCCGGGTCGGACTCGGGGGCCCTTGCCCGGTTCTCGTCACCTCCCGGGGTGGGGCGCGAGGAGGGGGCCCGGCGCCCGTCCGCTCCCTGAGGGCAGGAGGTCCCGTGTCCTGGTGCCTGTCCCCTCCCCGGGGTAAAGAGCTCCAGGTCCCTGCCCCTCCCCCAGCGGGGACACGGCGTGGGATTCCTCCCGGTGGGAAGCCAAGCCTAAACCCCGACTCCCAAAGCGCAGGGCCGTCGTTTCCTTTCCTGTTCCTCTTTGAGGGGGCAGGAGGTGACCCCCAGCACGGAGGTCGCGTGTCTGAGGTCACGCGGCTCTGAGTTAGAGTGCCGATGTAAAGCGGGAATGGCTGTCCCAAGGCCCCGTCTCCGCAGGGGGAGGGCTAGGTGGTGCTGGCCCCCAGCCCCTCAGCTCCTAGGCCTGCATTTTGGGTTCTGACTTCCTGCAGGGCAGCAGCCTTAGGGTGGGAGGAGCGGGCTCTGTGAGCACATGCAGTGCCCACCACACACTTAGAGGTGCCCCTCTGCCAGGATGTGGTGGGGGGCTGGTGGTAAGCTCCGGAGCAGTGAGGCAGGCACACGAGGTGTGGGAGGGGGCACCAGAGGCGGGTCCTTGCCCGGGGATGGTGGCTGGGACAGGTGGGGTTGGGTTGAGGCTGGCTTTGAGGGGACAGTCTGGGGGCAGGGGTGGCAGAGGTGGGGAAGGAGGAGGCCAGGAGTGGGCTGCAGGGTGTGGGAGGTACAGGGAGGAACTGGAGGGGTGGTGCTGATTTCTGACCCAGATAGCTGAGTGCCAGGGCGACAAGGGATGAGGCAAGCGAGGTGGGGGCCCAGTGGAGGTCAGTGCCAGGGCTGTAGGGTCTGAGTGGCAGGGAGCGGCCCAGATGAAGGTGCCCAGCAGGCACTGGGCCCCAGGAGACCACGTGCGGCGTCATGGTTGTGATGAGGTTGCACCTACAGCTCTGGCAGCCCTGTGACCTAGAGATGTCACTGTCAGCAGGACCTTCCTCCCAGGCCTCGGGCTGTCATGGCTTAGATGAGCAGGTGTCTCTGGTCTCTCATGGGTGTCAGAGGGGTGGCCTGAAAGCTGAACTGGTGTGGTTACCGTGACACCACCATCCAGGCTGCTGTGGCTTCTTCACAGCCGACCCATGTGCCTGGAAGCAAGTGTCTGCTCTGTTTTCAGAACCGAGGTCCACTGAGGCCCACATGAGCGGACAGGATGCTGCTCGTCTGTGATCAGTGGTGCCACATCTCTGGGCCCCTCCATGAGATGAGTCACTTGCTCTCCTGAGGGAGGGGCTCAGGCATGTGCTGGGGGCTCCCTGTGCCCCTGGCCAGTGCTCAGGAACTCCCACTGCTGGGCATCATGGGAAATGAGCTTTCTTCACAGCTGACGGGTCAGCTGGCTTTGGGGGTTTGCTGTGAACCCACTGACACAGCTCGGCATGGCTTCTGTTAAGCCGTAGTCTTCTCAGGGGCCTGTGAGCAGTGAGCTGGCAGCAGCACGTCCGGGTCATCAGCCCAGGTTCTTGTTGGTGACTCTGGCTCTGGCGCTACCAGGGCGAGTCTGGTGGGCCTGCTGCATGGGTGGGACATGCCACTGACCCCACACTTGGTTCTGCCTTCCCTATCTCCCCACACACCAGCCTTCCAGACACACTCACAGTGGCCTTGGGCTCAGGGCTCGGGTCTCCGTGAGCCTGCGCCATGTCCGATGGCAGTGGTGACACACTGGGATGGCACCCGGTGGGCTCACTAAATGCAGCTGGGTGCGTGTCCTGCTGTATGTGAGCCCTTCACTCACCTTCCACGTGTCCATGAGGGGAGGGGAGACCCGCTAACCCACCCCCATGACCTGGCCATGGAGTGCAGCTGGTGGGAGGCAGGCCTGGCCGAGCCCTGCCCTGCCCCTTACGAGCTACTGACCGGCAGTGTGTCCCTTAGACTGCTCTGCTGTGTGTATTAAAGGAGATGGTGCTCCTAAGGTGCTGGCCAAGCAGTCAGTGGCAGCAATACCTCCTGCAGGACACGAAGCCTTCTAGACCCGGCCCTGCCTCTGCACCCTGTCCCCTCTGGAGCGTGCACCTTAGTTTGCCATCTGCCACTCGCAGGTCTGTCTGTCCCCATGCAGAGCAGGGCCTGCGCTGCCACATCTGCGTGTGCAGTGTCGGGGGACAGGGTGCCTGGCCTGGGGCAGAGCCCACTGTCCGGGGCTTACGAATGCATCTTGTTCAGCTATGTCTCTCCCTAGAAGTTTCATAGTTTTAAGTTTTATATTCAGGTCACGAATCATTTTTAGTTTGGTACGTGGTTCGAGATGCAGGCTGAAGTTCATTCTGTTGCACTTGGACGTCGTGTTGTTCAGGACTGTTTGTGGACAAGCCTATCCCTTCCCCACTGAATCACCTTTGTACCTTTGTCAGAAATCAAGTGGCTGTGTGTCAGGTCGAGTGACTCCTGCAGGTTTTTTTCAGAGTTGTTTTGGCCATTCTAGGTCCTTGCATTTCCATATGAATGGTAGAAGCACTACCTCAGTTCCGACAAAAAGCCTCTTGGGTATTTGATTGGGAATGTATTCAGTCTGTAGATTCATTTGGGAAGAACTGTATCTTTGCACAGCCTATACATTTGTTTACATTTTAAAATATGTCTCAGCAGTATTTGATAGTTTTAGTTTATCGTCTACCCTATTTATCTTGTCATGTCTTTTGTCAAGTTTATCCCTAAATATTTCATACTTTTTTACTCAATGATAAGTGGTATGGCTTTTTCTTTTTTTGTTGTTTATTTTTTATGTGGGTAGTTCCCGGGCTGGGAATCGAACCAGGGAACTCCAGCTTTTTCCATTTTTGATTGTTTATTGTTAGTAGTATATAGCAATATAGTTGGTTTTCAAATATTATCCTGTGATCTTGCTAGCTGACATCGATTCGTCTCAATTGTAGACTCTGTAGGATTTTCTGTATAAATGGTCACATCATCTGCGATTAAAAACTCTTACTTTTTCAATTTGAATGCCTTTTGTTGTGTGTTTTTTCTTGCCTTGTTGCACTGGCTAGACCGTCTGTTGTGGTAGTGAAGAGAAGTGGTGAGTGCAGACACCCTCGCTTTGTTCTCTGCCTTAGAGGCGTAGCATCCCGTCTGGCCCCAGTGGGCAGGATGGCCTGCAGGTTTCCCTTGCGCGCTTGCTCTTCATCGTGTTGAGGAAGTTCCCTCCTGTTCCTGTTTGCTGACCATTTTTATTATAAATGGGTGTTGGATTCTGACAAGTCACTTCTCTGCATTTATTGAGAGGATTACTGGAGCTCCTTGACGTGCCACAGAGCTATATCCCAGTAAACCCATCGCAGGCTGAGAACGCCGTAAGTCGAAAATGCATTTACTACCACACCATAGAGCAGGGCTGGGCAAGACGGTGATCGCCGTCCACCGGTGGACCACCAAGCACTTTTCAGGTCACTGCCTGAATTAAGAACAAAAAGTGTCCTAGTGAACGCCCCAGGGCTCCCGGCCTAGCGGGTCGGTAGCTAAACGTAAAAGAAACAATGTCCGCCTGCGCTCGGTCGGCGGCCAGAGGTGAGAGTTGGCTCCTCACCATCCAGGCGGCTGTATGTGCTTGAGCAAGCGAAAGTAAATAGCCAGAGGGCCGCGGCACTCGGAGAGAATCAGGACTGGCCCTTGCCCTGAGAACGTCTCCACAGGCCCCGCCATTTACCCTCCTGATCCGTGGCTGGCGGCAGCTGCCGCTGTCCCGGACCCTAAGGGACTGTCCTGCTGCGTGCAGGCCACCTGCCTACCTATTGCCTTCACACCGGTTGAAAAATTGTTAAGTGGAACCATCTTAAGTTGGAAACGGTCTGTTGGTGGTTTTTCTTTTTCAGTCTGTTTGCATGAATGACGTTGGCCGCACCGAACACTCGGCCCACCTTGTATTCGCGGGTAAACCCCATTTGGTCAGGCTGTAGTATCTTTTCTGCGAGTTGCTGGATGTGATTTGGTGAAATATTGTTAAGGAGTTTTGCATTTGTGTCTATGAGGGAGTTGCCCTCCAGTTTTCGTTGTTTGTAATATGCTTGTCTGGTTTTTGCCACCAGAGTGATGCTGGCCTCCTAGAATCAGCTGGGAAATACGCTCTTATTTCTAATTTTCCTGGAAGAATTGGTGTAGAGCTGGCATGATTTCTTCCTTAAGTGCCCGGTGGAAATCCCCGGGGAAGCCATCGAGACCCAGACTCGTCCTTTTGTGGGATGGTTTTGAACTACAGGCTCCATGTTCTCATTAGACATAGGGCATCGAGATTATCTCGGGTAAGCTTTGGTAGTTTATGTCTTTCAAGGAATGTGTCTACTTCTTTCCCTTTTACTTATTTTTCTTGGCTCCTTTTGAATTGGGTGAGCAGAGCCACGTGCTCTTGTCCAGAGGCACTGGAGGTGGGCAGCTGTGGCTTTTCACAGGGGAAGCCCCTGCCCATGGACAGCTGCCCACCTCCCGGACTCGGGCCGGGCCTTGGGGACTCAGGATTTGGGTTTCACGTGCGGTGTGCCCCGCCTCGGAGAAGTGTGTCCTGTGGGTCCTTCCGGGAGCCTCGCACGGCCCCTGACAGCTGCGGTGGCTTCAGCACTTCTCACCTTTTTGGAGTTTGGGATTTTCGGCCTCCTTGCTCTGCTGCAAAGGGAATGTGTGTTTTTACGTCGCGTTTTCCTTGTTATTTTTAGATGCTTTCCAGGAAGAAAGTGGAAACAGCCCGTTGATGCCACCCTCTTCAAACCAGAGCTTTCTCCATCTGCCTCCTGTCTGCCTGGGGCTCCTGCAAGCCTCTGGTCTGCTATTTTTACCTTTGGTTGTTTGGCAGCGCTCGTGTGGTTTATTCTCTTAAAACGTGCGTGTCTCCCGTCGTGTCGTCGAGGTCGTGGTGGGGCAGGTGAATGCGTGGGACTCGCCTCCCTTCTTGAATTGGAATGTCCCCTTGTTTGTAATTCCCCAGCCCCCAAGCCCTGCGCGACTGCTCACTTGGCCTCTCCCCGCGTGTGCACAGCCAGACAGGTGGTCGGGGTGGACTGTGCGGCCCCTCCTTTACGACCGCCGCCCTGTTGTGGAGCGGAAGTGGGGGGTGGTAGGATCCCCAGCAAATAGACATGCGTGTTAGGAAGCCGGTGCTGCCATGCTGGGGACCGGGCGGGGGGGCCCTCTGACCTCACCTGTCCTTGGAGAGTAGGACACAGGCCTGAGCAGGTGGCCACATGCTGAAAATAAGAGGCCCTTGCGTGGCTGATGGACTTGGGTCCCTCTGTTGCCAGTGGGGCGTCGAGGGACCTGCCTCTCCAAGCCTGTGGCCCGTTTGGACTGTTGGTTTCAGGTGCCAGGAAAGCCCTCTGGTGCCCTGTGCTGCCCGTCCAGCCTCAGCGCCCAGAGGCTCACGGCATCCTGCGCTCACGAGCTTGGCATGGGGAGTTCTGGCCCCGTGGGGCTCAGGGCCCTGGTCTTGCCCTCAGGGACATGTTTCCCTGCTGTGTGCAGACCCCCAGGCTGCCAGGCCTTTGTGTGACCTGTCCTCTCCTCAGAGTGAAGATGGAGGCTGTAGGTGGAGGCAGTGACCACGGCTGCCAGGCCACCCTGTGGGCCACCGGGGCCGGGGGGGTGGGGGTGGAGCTGGTACCCGTGGAGGGGTCAGTGCTTTTGTCCCCAGGCAAGTGGCACAGCCCAGGTGTGGCAGAGAGTGTCCCTGGGCACGATCCCTGTACGCCGTGTGCTTTTCGCAGCAGAGTAACTGCGCGGACTTGAGGAAGCGCATGCGTCCCCGGCCGCGTCCGGGTACCCCAGGTCTGCGAAGCCGACGCGTGCACCCTGGGCGCGGAAGCCCACGGCACCGCCATGACCCGGGCCTACGTGAGGAGTGAGTGTGTGCGGGCGGCGGGCCCTGGGCGCGAGCCGGGGGTGGTGGGGGCCGGGGGCGCGCGGTCCTCCCGCGCCGGTCTGAGTCCTCAGACCGGCCTGCGCACACGCACGGGCTTTGTCGCCGCAGAGCTTTCCGGCATCCTGCTGGACGCCGTCACCGACAAGGACCCCGTGGTTCAGGAGCAGGTGTGCAGCGCCCTGTGCGCCCTCGGAGAGTCGCAGCCGGAGGAGGCGCTCAGCGCCTGTGAGGAGCACCTGCGGCACAACGACAAGGTGTGGGGCTAGGGCGCGTCCTGCCCCGCGCCCACTCCCTGGGGCCCCTTCTGGGCGAGGGAGAGTGCTCAGCCGTGTCCCCTCCCGGGTCAGGGCATGGCGGGGGATGGGGTGGGGGGGTGGATTTTGTTTTGAGTAACCCCTGCAGGGGCCGGGGCGCTCGGCTCACCGTCGGGGCCCTGGCCCCTGGCCATCCTTCTCAGCTGGCGCACCCGTACCGGACGATGATCCTCAGGGCCATGGAGACGGTCGTGAGCAGTCACATCGGCAAGCTGGACAAGGACAGGGCCAGGGCCGTCATCCTCCTGGCCTCCAGCGAGATGACCAAGGCGAAGGTACGCAGTCGCGGCCAGCCCCCTCGCGTGAGGACGTGGGCTTGTGCCTGCTGCCCGGGGTGGGCCCTGCGTCCTGCGCACTGACCCCTCCTGGGCAGGGAGGGCTCCCCGGTGTCGCTGAGGTGAGGCCCCAGTGCAGCCGCCTGTCCTCCACGGAGGGCGTCTCTCACTTGCTCTGGGGCGACTGCGGGGCGCCCGCCCGCTCGCCTGGCCCGCGGGGTCAGCCCACGCTCTCTCGGGTGCAGGACGTGGTGTGTGACTGGCAGCAGGCCGCCAGCGACGTCCTGGTGGCCGTGGGACGGCGCTTCGTCAGCCAGGTGATGGAGGAGATGCTGCACGGGCTCCAGCCTGGCGTCCTGCCGCACTACTTCGTGGTGCGGACCTTGGCCAACCTCTCCGTGTCCAACGGTGGGTGGCGGCTTGGCCTTTGACCCCCCGCCCCCGGCCTGGGCTCCTGTGTCTCGGCAGCCCCGTCCCTGCGGCCGGGAGGGGCCACCCCGCCGTTCCCTGGGGACGGGCCTGGGCCGCAGGACCTGTGACGTGCTCCGTTTTGCAGTGTTTGGCACGGTGCCCTTCCTGACGTCCATCCTGAGCACCATGCTGCCCATGCTGGCCGCGGCCAAGCAGGACGCCATGAGGGGGGTGTTCTGCTACGGTGAGTCGGGGTCTCCGAGGGCGGGGCGGGGCGCCGCCCACCCATTCTTTGGCCTTGTGTCTCCAGTCCCCTTTGAGGTGGGTCATGGGGCCTTCAGGCTGCCGGTGGAGGGTGGGACAGCCAGAGGAAGGGTGACTGCAGAGCGTGTCCCATCTCTGTCGTCGCTCAGCTGTCTTCTCCCTGTGTCTGTGTCTCTTACGAGGCCCCAGTCCCGTTGCATCAGGGCCCAGCGAACCACAGTACGACCACATCTCAGCTAGTTACATCTGCAAAGACCCTAGTTCTGAAAAGGGCCCCGTGCCGAGGTCCTGGAGGACATGAACTCGTGGGGACAGTGCTGGCTCCGTGGCATCCTGCAGTCCCGGCAGGGCCAGTGGTGGGGGGTGGGGGGGGGTCCTGCGGGGCTGTGGGCTTAGGAGGCGCAGCACGCAGTGAGGTGCTGCGTCCGGGGGCGCTCACCGCTGGGCTCCCTGCAGCCCTGCAGCTCTTCAGCGAGAGCACGCTCGAGTACCTGGCCAACCTGGACCAGGCACCAGACCCCACGGTCAGGAAGGACACCTTCTCCTCCGACATCTCCAGTGCCTATGACGTCCTCTTCCACCACTGGCTGCCGAGCCGCGAAGCCAAGGTGCGGTGCCCCCCTCGCTGGCCGCCCCGACACTGAGCCTGCCCTGCACAGGCCCCTCCCGTCTCCGGGGCCTCTGCTCCCGGTGTCCTGCACTCAGGATGTGGGGGTCTTGTCAGCAGGGCGGTGCCCTGTGCAGGGTCCCACTGCAGATCCCCACAGAGCGTGTGTGTGGCGGATTGTTTCAGGGCGCCACTTGCCGTGGACCCCACCCACGTCCCCCCTCTGCCCAAGGCCCCTGGGCTGCCTGGGGAGGGCGGAGCTGTGATGACACACATGCCCAGCCCCTCCAGCACCCGGCCCAAGGTTCTCTGTGGAGAGGCTCTCTGCTCCTCTGCCCTGTGTGGACGGGAGCATTGCCACCTGGTTTGTGTCCCTGTCCCCTCTCAGCTCCGGCTTGCCGTGGTGGGTGCCTTGGGGCCCATGAGCCACCTGCTGCCCAGCGAGAAGCTGGAGGAGCAGCTCCCCAGGCTGCTGCCCGGGGTCCTCGCCCTCTACAGGAAGCATGCCGAGACCTGCCACGTGTCCAAGGTCTGGTCTGAACACCGCCGCTCAGGTTCAGTGGTGGCGGGGGACCGGCCAGCTCTCTCACCACTTGGCCTCACCCGGTGTCCCCTTTCCCACTCCTTGCCCTCCCCTCCAAATTCTGGAAGCAGAAGCAGGGCTCGGGCTGGGGCTTCGACGGAGACTGACAGCCCCTCTGCCCCACAGAGCCTGGGCCAGATCCTTGAGGCCGCCGTGAGTGTGGGCAGCCGCACACTGGACGTCCAGCTCGACATGCTCCTGGCCGCTCTGCATGCTCAGGTGGGCGGGGGTGGGTGGGGAGTGCTGGCGGCAGCCTGTAGGGGTGCGAACATGCTGGTGGGATGGGGGTGAGTCAGGGAGCCCTCTGGGGTGCCTGCAGCGTGGGGACCTTTGTCAAGGCGCCCGGGGAGGGGTGCAGGGAGCTAGAATCAGGTGGGTGGGGCTGTGGGTGGGGCTGAAGGAGTCCCCTGAGTCGTGTGGGTGCCGCTGTGGAGGTACGGCCACATTGTCTGCTCATCACGGGCATGTGCAGTGTCCTGACAGGGAGGTGGCAGGAGTGGGGGGCCTGAGATGGGCTGGGGGGTGTGCACCGAGTGTGGGCCCCCCGAGGACTGAGCAGGGCAGAGTGGGGAGCGGGGGCTGCAGGGAGGCCTGGGGGCAGCAGGGGGTGTAGGCTGTGCGAGCCCCGCCCCACAGGTCAGAGGAGAGGCGTGGAGGTCACGGGCACCGCGAGGCCGGGCTCTTGTGTCACGTGGAAGTAGATCAGGGGAAATACCCTGTGATCTCAGCCCATGCAGGAAAAGCTTTGGATGGAGTTCGTTAAACTCCTAGCAACTGGGAGAGGAGGAATTTCTTTAACTTGATAAAGTTAGTACACCCGGACCCTCAGCATATGTCAGGATGACTGGGAAGTGGGCACAGGCCCTTCAGGGTCAAGGGCAGGAAGGACCCCACTCTCCCTGCTAATTGGACCCCAGGCCAGTCTGTGAGGAGAGAAACAGCGAGGGAGGCACACGGCGGGGGCCCCAGGCGGACTGCCCTTCGCCCCGGCTCCCGGCCCCCGGCCCCCGGCCTGGCCACAGGCCGCTCCGCGCTTTCTCTCTCTCCTCGGCACTCCCTTCCTGTCACTACACACCTGACCCTTGAACCACAACCGCATGGGTCCACTATAAACGTGCTTCCTCCTCCTCGTGGTTTTCCTAGTAAAGTTCCCTCTTCTCTAGCTGACCCTGCGGTAAGGATGCAGCGTACGACGCACACAGCTTACGAAACCTGTGGGAGTTCGTGGGCCGTGCTGTCAGCGAGGCTTCCCGTCAACAGTGGGCGATCAGTAGCCACGTTTGTGGGGAGTCAGAAGTTCCGTGTGGCTTTCTGACTGCCCGGGGCTCGGCCCCCTACGCCCCGCATTGCCCAGGGGTCCGCTGTCGTCGTAACTGGTGGTTGCCTCCCCTGCTGGGATGCATTCTGTGCGAGGCCCGGGTCTTGTCTGTTTTGGTCCCTGCTGTCTCAGCACCCGGAGTGGCACCGGTCAGTTGTGAGCACTCAGCGGCATTTGTGTTGTGAGTGATTCGTCCCAGCTCTGTCAGTACACAAGTTAGAACTAACAGAGTTCAGCGAAGTTGGCGGTTAAAAACCAGCCCACCTAAATCCACGCATCTTCCTACACCATAGTGACGGCCGGAAGGGACAGAAACGTGCCATTTACGTGAGCCACGGGTCCTTGTTACCAAGTACCTGGGAACTTCCGTAACCAAGCTACCAGTGCAGCTTCCCCCCCACAATTTTGAAGATTGGACTGTAGGTGTTTTGGTTTCCGGTGCCTTCTTTGTTTCAGAGATGGCTGGTTCCCGGCCTGTGCCCACGGCGGGTGCCATGGACGTGGCAGACACCTCCCTTCTAACAAGGGAGTCTGTTCTGGCTGGGGCAGCAGGGCCGCGGTGGGTGTGCAGCTGTGCGCTGGGCCCCGTAGGCGCATCCAGTTGCGGGGCAAGCTCCTGCCGTGCAGGTGAGGCAGAAGCTGGGTGCCCTGGACCGTGCGTGCAGGCCCCTGACCTGTGCCCTGTCCCCTGTCCCCTGTTTGCTGGAGCAGATCTGTGTGCCCGTGGAGTCGGCAAGCCCCCTGGTGATGAGCAACCAGAAGGAGGTGCTGCGCTGCTTCACCGTGCTGGGTATGCGGCCGGCGGCGGGTTGGGGGTGATGAGCCTTCGCGGTCCACTTGGCCTGGGCCTGCGTGCAGTTCCGTGGGCCCTGAGCGTGTGCTCTCCTTGCTGGTTGGGAGGCGCAGGCAGAAGGGGAGCTGGGACAGACCCCTCCTGCTTGTGACGTGTGCTCCCTGCAGCGTGCTGCTCGCCCGACCGTCTGCTGGCCTTCCTGCTGCCCAAGCTAGACACCAGCAACGAGAGGACCCGCGTGGGCACCCTGCAGGTGCTGAGGCATGTCATCAACTCGGCCGGTGAGTGAGGAGGGCAGCTGCCGGACGTTGTGCCGGCGAAGAGCAGTGTTTTGCTTTGACTTCTTTAAAAATGCTTTCCAACCTTCTGTTTTGCAAAATTGCTAACTTTTTTAAAAGTTGCAAGGATGGAACTGTCTGGCCAGCAGCTGAGGGCTGACACCAGCATTTGCCGGTGACACCAGGCTGCACACGCTGGGCACCGTGCTCTTGACCCCAGCCATGCATTGGCCACAGGCCCAGAGGACTGATGGCCCAGAGCCAGCACGCATCTCACACGTCTGCTACAGCTGCCCCCTCGGTGCGGGGGCCCACGTGCCTTAGTTGTCTTGTAGATGTGGACCCTTTGGAAGAGCTGAGGCCAGTTGCCCCGTAGAATGCCCTCAGTTTGCACGTGTCTGGTGACGCCCTCGCAGTTAGATGGAGGATCAGGTTTCCCGCTTTTCCGGCTGATGCACTCGGCACCGAGCTGGAATCCCTGTCCCACCCGAGTGTGCGTGTGTCAGGGCGTCTCGCTCACGTGCTTACTGGGCCCCACGATGGGGCCGCGTGTGAGGCCTGCAGCCTGTGGGCCCCAGGCCACCCGGCAGAGGTGTGCCTGAGCCCTCACCCAGCAGCCCGGGAGGGGAGGACGGTCGGGCGGACCCTGGGCAGGGGTTGGGCAGCGCTCAGGCCGCCCCCTCCTGGCCTTTGTGACTCCGTGGGTTTGCGTTCATAGAGGTTCGGCGTCCTCCTCTGCCTGGCGCACCGGCCTTTCCTTTGCTTGTTGTGCCATGGCCTTGGTGCGCCCCTCGTCGTCTTGTGCCCCCTCCGTGTCACTGTTTTCCTCGAGGCCGTTTCTCTGCACTCCCATGCACGTGTGTGTGCGCGCGCATGTGTGGACGCATGTGCAAAGCCACAGGTTATCTCTTAACCGGAGATGCAGTTCTCACGACTGCGTGCCAGGGTGCTCATGCTGCAGTGTGACACACAGGACACACATCCACGCTCCTGTTGGGCTCTGTGAGTTGCCACAGAATGAGCCTTGTGTCCCCTAGCATACCCCGTGGTGAGGATGGGACACTGGTGACACCCTGCGCCCAGGCCCCATGCCAAGCCCAGCTCTGACCGGACATACCGCTATGCAAACAGAGTCCAGGAGTGACAGCGTGTGTCTGCCCGTGTCCCTCGTGCTCCTGCGGTTCATGCCTCCAGTGCAGCTCACCATGTTTGCCCTGCGGTCTTCGTTATTTCCTTCTTTCTGCTCATTTTGGGCTATTAGTTCCTCTCGTGGTTCCGTCAGGTGTAGAGCTGGGTCGTCCCCTTGGGGTTTCTGTTTCTCTGGGTCGGCCCATGTGACTGCGGTGAGTTGCTGTCGGGCTTGGTGGAAAGTCGTGACCGTGTGTGCTGGCGAGCTGGGCCGGCCTCGGCAAAGCGCAACAGGCTGGGCGGCACACACGGCAGGCTGTGTGGTCTCACAGTCTGAGCCTGGACTCCACGGGGCAGCAGGCAGCCCTCCTTCCAAGGCGGTGAGGGGCAGGGGTTCCAGGGCCCTCGCCTGGTCTCTGTGGCCATGCATGCCGTCCCTCCTTTGGTCCTAGTCCCCAGGTAACTATGGGCACGATGCCTCCCTCCATCCTGGGCGCCTGTGTCTGCTCTTCCTGGTTATTGAAGCTCACTCTCTAGAAGGTTCCACAGGAAGGACTCATGGCAACATAGTCCTGACTTCCGCTTTTTGTGCCTTTATACTGACGGTCAGTTTTGCTGGTTACGAAATTCGTGGTTCACGTTTCCTTGACTACCCTGCAGTCCTGAGGTACCCACGTTGTGGTCTTTCAACAAGATAAAAAGTCATCTGTCCCCTGGACCTGGCCTGGGGCCTGGGGCCTCGCGGAGCTGGACATGCTGACTGACCTCGGCCTCAGTGCGGGCACTGAGCCACCTTCCTGTTTCCTGTAGCTGCTCAGATGGAAGTTAAGAAGCCGTTCATTCTCTCCTCCATGAGGCTCCCACTTCTGGACGCCAACAGCAAGGTACGGCGCAGGGCCAGCCGAGCTCCGTGAGAGCAGCTGCCAGGAGGGCCGGGTCTGAACCCCTGTGGCCCAGGCAGCCCCTCACCCAGGCCTGAGCGTCAGGGCGCACGGGGCTGGCGCTGTTGAGCGGTGTCTCTGACTTCCCATGTCTCACTCCTGATAAGTTCCCCAGGTGTGAGGTTAGGCAGTGCTCTCCAAGACCACCCTCAGGTTTGAGAATCCTCTAGAGCAGCGGTTCTCAACCTGTGGGTCACGACCCCTTTGGGGATTGAACGACCCTTTCACAGGGGTCGCCTAAGACCATTGGAAAACACGTATCAGATACTTACATTACGATTCATAACAGGAGCAACTTCACAGTTATGAAGTAGCAACGAAAATGGTTTTATGGGGGTCACCACAGCATGAGGAACTGTATTACAGGGTCATGGCATTAGGAAGGTTGAGAACCACTGCTCTCGAAGGACCCCACTGTTCACAAGAGCTGTCACACTCACAGTTATGACTCATGACACTCAAAGACACAAAGCAGCCTCTGCCCCGGGCGCAAGAGGGTCCAGACATGGAGCCCAGTGTCCTCTCCCCATGGAATGTTTGTGGGCAGTCGTGTGATAGCATGCACGGAGGCTGCTGCCCAGGGAAGCCCTGGCCCGTGTCCTGGGTCTTTGTCGGGGCCTCTGTCACATAGACCTGCGTGACTTGGCTGGCCGGAGACTCCAGCCCCTCGGGAGCCAAGCTGGCACTGCCTGGCCCTGGGGAAGGTGCCAGCTCTGGGAAGAAGGTGCTGTTTTTGGCCACGGTGATCTGGCCGTACCCCCGGGTGGAGTCACTGAGTGGGGCTGGACAGAGGGTCAGAACTCCCAGGGGTGTTTGGGTGACAACTGCAGATTGTGGGGCCTCCCTCCCAAGGGCGAGACGGAGCAGGTCTGGCAGCACAGAGCAGCACAGCCTATGCTGGGGGGAGCAGGTGTGGGGGCTGGAGAGCAGCCCCCTACCTGAGCACAGCACCAGCTGGTGAGAGGGCACTTGTGTAGCCCAGGGGCTGTGAGGAAGGTGGGGGTACAGGCACAAATAGAGATGCAGATACAGGTGAGGGCACAGGTGGGCACAGGTCAGGGTGCAGGTGGGTACAGGTGAGGGCGTAGTTGAGGTACAGGTGGGTATAGGTGTGATTATAGGCACAGGTGCAGGCAGAGAAAAGGGCGCAATTCTTGTCCTGAACGGGACTGTTTGGGAGCTCTCCCTCTGAGCCCCTCCCTTCCTGACCTTGGCTCTGCAGGTGAAGCGGGCAGTGGTGCAGGTGATCAGCGCCATGGCCCACCACGGCTACCTGGAGCAGCCTGGAGGCGAGGCGATGATTGAGTACCTCGTGCAGCAGTGTGCTCTGCCCCCTGAGACGGAGGTAAGAGCCGCCTGCCCCATGGGGCGTGGTCACCAGACGCTGCCTGGAGCAGCGCCGCGGGGTGGGCACATGCGCACCCAGGGGCTGTGCGCCCAGCAGCCTCCTCAGTTCCCAGGACTCAGAAAGGAGAGCAGGCAGGCCCTTGGGCCTCTTCTGGGCTTTTCTATTCAAAAGGTCACTAAGCAAACCCAGAGCAGGCAGACTGCAGTGAAGGGAGCTGTCCTAGTCTGCTAGGCCCCACTGTTCCGGGGCTGGAAGGCCGCGAAAACCAACGACTCCCCCGCTGGGAGGTGGGCGGTGACTCCCTTTGGATAAAGAAGATTCTGCTGTGAAGTCTGTGGTTCCTGGTCAGCACTTTGAATAGGAGGAAATCTAAGAGATTTAAGAGATTTCTATGACTTTGAAAGCAGCACCTGCTTGCAGGTGGGAGCTGGGAGGGACACGGTGGCCTTCACCATGTGCGTCTTTCTCCTCTTGTGTGTGCTTCAAAATGTCCGTGACAAAATGTTTAAAAACGACGACTGTGGCCGGGACAAGCTGGCCTTTGGCAGGTGGCCTGACTCTTGAGAAGGGAGATGAGCAGTGGTGACAGAGGCCCTGCTGTGAGCACTCAGGGGTGTGGGGCTCTGCTCATGGCAGGAGCAAGGCTGCCAGGTTGGGCCGGGACAGAGGTGAGCCCGATGGGTCTGGACCGGTCAGGTACAGGGCACTGGGAGAGCGAAGAGGGCCCCCACAGCCTTGCTGGTTCTGACACTCTCCTGGAATTAGAGAAACGTGAGTTAGAATTACTGACCACTTGTTATTATTTTGCTGGTGCATCTGTACCTCCCCCCAACCCCCAACATTCTTTTAAAGTCACAGTTAGTGAAGGGTAATTTGCATACAGTAAAATGCACCCTTCTGAGTGACCCTCGAAGCTCAAAGCCACACGGCCCCACCTCATCATGTCAGGAAGCGCAATATCCCAGCACCCCAAATTCCCTTTGCCTCTGACTGCCAGCCCCTCTGCACCCAAGGCCCTGGCAGCTGTCACCTGTTTTCTGTCCCTGAGGGCCACCTTTTCCGGAATGTCATCTAAAGGCAGTTTGGAGCCCTCTGAGTTTGATCTTTGTCATGTGTCATGTGTTTGAGGTCATCTGCATTGTCACATAGATCAGTCATCTGTTCATGTTTACTGTGAGTGCTACTTCATTGTATGCTTGTCCACTCCCTGGTGGAAGGACATTTAAATTGTTTCCAGGTCTGGCAGTTATGAATAAAGCCACGTGACTGGGCACAGGCCTCTGCGCGAGTGTGCGTGGGTACACCTTGGGCAAATGCCTGGGCGAGAGACGGCTGGGGCCAGGGGAAAGTGTATGTTTAACTTCAGCTGCCAAACTGTCTTCCGAAGTGTGCACACCCACAGCATGTGTGGGAGCTCCCGCCCAGCGTTGTTTGTTTGTTTTTTTAAGATTTCTAACAGCTGATTTCTCACTGCGGGTTTAATTTGCATTTCCCTGATGACTGCTGATACTGACCTCCTCAAGTGCTTACTTGCCTACCAGACACCTTCTTTGAGAAGTGTCTGTTCATACCTCCTGCCTGGTGTTTTGTGTGTGTGTGTGGAGGGGGGGGCGGGAGGGGAGTTCCCTGGCTGGGAATCGAACCCAGGCCACGGCGTTGAGCGCGCGGAAGCCTAGCCACTACACCAACCAGGGAACCCCCTTCTGCCTGTTTTTGAATTGGATTGTTGTCTTCCTGTTATTGAGTATTGAGTATTTTTTTACAGATTCTGGGCAGAAGTCATTTATCAGATGTGTGGTTTGTAAATATTTTCTGACAACTCTGTTGTATGCTTGTCTTTATTTTTTTAAACAGTCTTTCAAAGAGCAGAAGTTTTACTATTTTAGAAGTCCAGTTTATCAGTTTTTTACATTTATCCTTCATGCTTTTGGTGTCCTAGCTAGTAAATCCTTGCTTAACCCAAGGTCACAAGGAGTTTCTCCTATGTTTTCTTCCATTATAGAAGTTTTAAGTTTTAGGTTTCACATTTAGGTCTGTGGTCCATTTTGAGTAACTTTTCCTGTGAATGTGCCGTGTGGGTGGCGGCTCATTGACTTGCGTACGTGGGCCGGGCCATTTGTTCCGGCGTTGCATGTTGAAAAGACTTCTTTCTGCATCGAAGGATTGCCTTTGTATCTTTGTCAAAAACCAAGTGACTTGAGGGGCTCTGTTTCGTCTGTCCTTTCATGGGTTCCACTCCGTCCTGTCCACAGCGTCACAGTAAGCTTTGAAGTCAGGCAGGGTGAGTCCTCCAGCTGTAAGCTTCTTTTCTAATGGTGTTCAGCTCTTATAATTCCTTTGCTTTTCCATATAAATTTTAGAATCATCTCGTTGATTTCTACAAAAATAAATCTGTTGGAATTGTGTAGAATCTGTAGATTGTTTGGGAAGAATTGTCATTTTTATAACATTGAGTCTCCCGGTCCATGAAAACGGTACATCTCTGCATTTATTTAGGTCTTCTTTGATTTCTTTCTTCAGTATTTTGTATTTTTTAGCATATAGCGTCTATACATGTTTTGTTAGATTTGTAACGATTTTAGTGTTACTGTGGTAGTGTAATTGTCATTTCCATCTCGAGTTCATTGCTAGCGTATAGAAATACAATGGATTTTTACACATTGACCTTGTACCCTGTGGCTTTGCTTTTTATAGGTTCTTTGGGGTTTTCTGTGTAGAACATCTTGTCTCCTTCCTCCCTACTCTGAATGCCTTTTATTTCTCTTGCCTCATCGCACTGCCTGGAGTCCGCAGTGCACGGCTGAGTGCAAGCGCTGTTTCCAGTCTAAGGGGCACATTCTGTCTTTCAAAGGTCCTGCTCTCCTGTCTTTTGGGTGTGAAGGATGGTTGCTTTGTAAATGGTGAGTGAACCTTGCTCAGGCTTCAAGATGAACCCCACTTGGTCATGACTCATCCTGTTAACACACTGCTGGTGTAACATGCTGATACTTAGTGGAGAGGTTTTGCATCTCTTCAGGAAGGATGTTGGTCTGTACTTCCCGGGAAATGTCTTTTACTGTTGATGTCAGAGCCTTACTGAGTGGGTTTGGGCGTGTTCCCTCCTTCTCTGATTGGTGGAAGCTTTGTGAAGAGCTGGTGTAACTTTCCCTTAAGTCTGTGGCAGAATTCCACAGGGGGGACACGGCCTGCTGGTTGCTTCTTTGGGGAAGTTTCTGACCATGAATTCAGCTTCTTTACTAGGCAGAGGACTCTTCAGGTGTCTGTCTCTCTTGCATAAACTTTGGTAGTGTACCTGTGGGCCAGGGGTCCTGCAGCCCCGCACGCGTGCCGCCTCCCCTGGACTGGCCGGCCTCAGGTCGAGGCGCTCAGGGCAGCGCTGCGCACGCGCTCTCCCGGGAGGGCGGGGCCGAACGGCAGGAGCAGCACACACTCCGGAGGCAGGGACCTGAGCAGCACGGAGCGAGGTTTCTGCCCCGGGGACCCCGTGTGAGGTTTGGAGCCCCACGCTTTTGTGTGTGTGTGTGTGGGGGGGCAGTATGGCGGTTCTTCCGAAAAATTAAAAGGAATTACCTCAGGGCCCAGCATTCCCACTCCTGAAAGAAGGGTCTCGAAGCGAGATGTGTGCGCCCAGGCTCACTGGCAGGTGATCACAGCACCTAAAACGCGGAAGCACCCAAGCACCCCTGGGCGGATGGGTGGGCAGAACATGGTCCAGCCGGGCCGTGGGGTGTGGCCTTGAAACCCAGGGGATGCTGACGCTCCCACGCAGCACGAAGGCCCCGGCCCGTGGCCGGCTGAGCCCTCACCTCCTAGTTTTAGCATCCTTGTGGTTGTCACTCCACTGATCTTCCGACAGGTATTTTTTGGCCCGCTGTCCTAACAGCGAGCTCTTCCTGCGCGTGTGCTCATACGTACACATTTTGCGTGGAGCCAGGGGTGGCTGTTTTCGTGCAGTGGTCTGTAATCCATTCCTGTCGTTGGTTTTGTGGTCAAGCTGTGTCCGCGTGGCCTGGGTCCATATTCTGGGAGCATTACCCTGTGGTGCAGGGAGATGGTCCAGGCCACCTTGAACGGTGTCACCTCCAGCCCTGTGCACCCTTTCAGATGAGCCTTTTTTGTCTCCTGTCTCCAAGGCGTTGTCTCCCTTACCTCCTGGGGTTTGCTGGCTCTGTCTGGAGAGGACTCCTCTCTGCCGCCCCCGCCTCTTTCCTAGAGGTTGGCAATCCCTTCTTCCCACTCAGTAATTTCTCCCTCAGCAATCACCATTTCACCACTCATGTCCTCAGATTCTCCATTTCAGCTCTAAAATGTCACCTAGTTTCCTTGTTCTGGGTTCACATTACATTTTCGCACCTACCATGTGTTCTCCAGGGGAAGTGTGTCCGCATCCTTCTGCTTGTGACGGACCGTGTGTGGGGTCTCAGTATTCACCGTCAGATAGTCTGCAGTTTCTACTTGGTTCTTCATCAACCAGCATGTCTTTTAGGATATTTAAAATCTAGGTGAATAGTTTTCATGGCTGTCGTGCATTTGTAATTTTATTGCATTGTCCGCATTGAACCTGGCTAGGTTTATTTCTGCTTTTAAGTTTGCTGACATATTCTTTTTGGCCTAATGGATGGTCAGGCTTTCAGAGTTGTTTATGTATATTTGGTATAAAATGTATTTGGTACAGGAGGGCTGCCCAGAAAAAAATCCAGCCATCAGTGCCTCAGTTTTTCATATTACGTGGCTGGATACTTTCCCGACAGATCCTTGTAGTTTTAAAGCACGTTTTAAAAATTGTCATTCCATGCCGAGGCAGCCCCGTTTTTCCCCTGCTCGGCCTTTGATTACTAAGTGAGAAGTGTGAACAGCCCGCACGGTCGCTGACGCTTGGCCGGTGACTGTTGCTCAGCACTTGCGTCTGGTGTTTGGAAGCATGGGTGGCAGGCGGTCAGGCCACTGCTCGCAAACTTCCCAGGGAGCCCTGCTTACTGGTTGGCCCAGCCTCTGTTCAAGCTGCGTCCTCAGGGCCCAGGGCCCTGGATCGTCCCTCATGGGGCTCCTGCCTTTGCCCCCACAGCCTCAGAAGCCAGGCCCTGAAGGCGAGGAGCTCCCGGCAGACAGCGTGCGCACCATCAGCGTCAGGACCCTCTACCTGGTCAGCACCACCGTGGACAGGATGAGCGAAGTGAGTGTGCCGGCGCTGCTCCGGAGCCACCCTGCGGACGACGCTGTCTGGAGCCGGGCAGTGCCTCCCGGGGGTAGCTCCTCCGAGGCCTGCAGCCCTGCGGCCGCATTCCTGAGGCAAACGGCGCTTCCCCCAGGTCCTCTGGCCGCACCTGCTCCAGTTCCTCACGCCTGTGCGCTACACCGGGGCGCTGACCCCCTTGTGCAGGAGCCTCGTGCACTTGGCCCGGAAGAGGCAGGAGGCGGGGCCCAGCGCCCTCCTCACACAGTACGACTGCCAAGGTGTGCAGAGCCCACGGGCCAGTCCTGGACCCAGACCCCGCCCCCAGCTCCGAGCCCCGCCCCACCCTCTCCAGGCCCCGCCTCATACAGCTTCTCCCAGTCCCGCCCTGACCCCGCCCCTCTGCTCCCAGTCCCACCCCCTGACCCCGCCCCCTCCCCGTGGTCATTGGCTGAGCCCGTCCTGTCCTTCGCAGTGACGCTGCCATCGCCCTACGCCATAGCCACGAGGCTGCTAGTAAGCGACGCGGCGCGGCCCTCTGCTTTCACCTTCCGTGACCGCCGGCGCCCTCCGATGGCCACCACGAGAGGCGTGGGCTCTCCACTCCGTCCCCCAGCCCTCGCGCATTCACGGCCTAGGAGGGGACACTGCCTCGCACTGGGGGCCCATCAGGCTCTCCTATTGGGATTCTGGGGAGCTGCCTGCACTCATGGGCGGCGCCGCGGTCCAGGCCGGACCGTGAGCTCCCTCCTCCGCCTCCGCCTCCGCAGGCTGTGTCTTCCAGCCCCTACCTGGGGGACGGCCGCGGGGCCGCCTCGCTGAGCCTCCTGAACGTCCTGCACCGGGAGATCCACCCTTTGCTGGGGCAGCGGTGGGAGACAACCATCCCCCTGCTGCTGGAGTACCTGGACGGTGAGGCCTGGGAGGTGCGCGGGGGGCCCCCCACCCTGACCCCTTTTCTGCTGGTCAGGGGCAGCGCTGGCCTGTAGGGACCAGGGTTTGTCACTTGGAAGAAACAGCCCCGCTGTGGTTGAGGGTAGGGCCTGGACAGCAGGCCCAAGGATGCTTCTGCTGCGTGTCCCCCACCCCCGCCCCTGCAAGAGTCGGATGCGGCCAGACTCTGGGTGGGGGGGTGGGGCCTGGGCCAGGTGGGGGCTGCTGGGCGGGGCCTGGGCAGGGTACTTCTGCCTGCTGTGACGTGACTGGCCATTTCAGAACACACTGAAGAGACCCTGTCACAGAAGGAATGGGAAGAGAGGCTGCTGATGGTGAGACGCTGGGGGCGTGGCCTGTCCTGGGCTCAGAGACCTCGTCTGCCCTTGGTGGGGAGGGCTGGGGGGGGGCTGCACCTTCCTAGGGTCCTGACACTCGCCTTAACCTAGTGGTGTGGCTGGGGGAGGGACACAAGGGACAGGCGGGTGTCTGTGGGGTGAGGACTGTCTGCTGCCCTCACAGACGGCCCCTCACTTTGTGACAGGGCCAGCCCAGTGGAGCCTGACCACCCAGGTTCCCTCTGCCTAGACTCGAAGGCCATCCATAGGCCATCAGAGCCATGGTCTGTGGATGACCCACCCTGGGAAGGGCTGAGCGAGTGCCAGGCCTCTCACTGGTGCTACTCCTGCCCCCAGTTCCTTCGGGACACACTGGCTGTGGTGTCTGACAACACGTGGATTTGCCAGCTGAGCCTGGAGATGTGCAAACAACTACCCTGCTACAATGAGAC
The DNA here is from genome assembly GCA_004026885.1 of Lyroderma lyra. NCBI lineage: Eukaryota > Metazoa > Chordata > Mammalia > Chiroptera > Megadermatidae > Lyroderma > Lyroderma lyra. Next base: position 7,335 of record PVJL010009724.1, on the reverse strand, counting down.
ACCCCAGGAGAAGGTGACGGGGAGGGGGGTACCACAGCAGGAGGTCACAGGGGGAGAGGATACCCTAGGAGGAGGTGACAGGGAGGGGGTGCCCAGGAAAAGGTGACAGAGGGGTGCCTAAAAGGTGCACAGGAGGGCAGGAGCCTGTCCGGGTTTTCTGGGCATAGTCCTCAGGTCCGCGTGCCTGTGACTTGATTTTGTGTCATTTGCTGCCTGAGCCTGTGAGCTGCCTTGTGGGGCTGGTGGCTGGTGGCTGGGAGGCGCAGGAGCCACGGTCCCCACCCACTCATCAGACACTGCGCGGAACTCAGCCGCTCGCTCCGAGTCGTGGCGTCTTGTGGGCTCCTGACAGCCCCCGCCACGTCAGCTGGCGGTGCTGGGCTGTCCACGCAGGCCGCGGCATAGCCACACGCCCCGACTTTGCTGCAGAACTTCCTGTATAAATGCGTGGGGACCGCCCTGGGCGCCGCCTCCAGTAAGGACGTGGTGAGGGAACGTCTGCAGGAGCTGCTGGAATCAGCCCGATACCAGGAGGAGGCTGAGCGAGAGGTGCCGGCACCTTCCCCCGAGCCGCAGGCCATGACGGCTCAGCCCGCCCTTTCCCTCAGCCAGCGTGCGCGTGCCCACGTGCGCCGCGCACTGTGTGACGTGTGTACGTGCAGGGGTGCAGCGTGCGCGCCTGTCCCCCCACCCCCACCCGGGTGTGAGTGCCTGCGTGCCCCCCCAGGGCCTCGCCTGCTGCTTCGGGATCTGCGCCATCTCCCACCTGGACGACACCCTGGCCCAGCTGGAGGACTTCGTGAGGTCGGACGTGTTCAGAAAGTCCATTGGCATTTTCAGCATTTTCAAGGTACAGGAGTCGGGCCGACAGCGGGGGAGGAGGTCGGGTGGGCCGGGCCTGACTTTGTCTCAGCTGCGGGGCCCCGTGTTTTGTGGTCCTGGGGCCTCCTGGGCTCAGGGTCCCTGCAGCCTGGGCCGGAGGTGCCCCTGGTTTCTGCTTCCTCCAGGGCGCTGCTGCCCTGTGGGCACCCTCCCGGGGGTGCCCGTGCCGAGGCAGAGATGGGTGCTGCTTCCTGTCCCGTCGCAGCCGTGCCATGCTGGTCCTGTGCCCCTTGGTGGGCTTGCCAAAGCCTGGTTCAGGAGGGGCCGGCCACCGTGTACCTCCCTCTCAGCCCGTCCTGTGGTTTTCTGTCTCCCAGTGCCTGTCCCAGTCACAGAACCGCGGGGCCATGCGTGCACTTCCTGTGTACGTAGGTGTGAACAGGCTCCGAGGATCGAGGGGACCCTGACTGGGCCCCCCAGCTCCTCATCCTGTTTGCCCCTCCCACCTTGGTCCCCAGAAGGCCCAAGCCTGGCCTTTCCTGCTGCCCCCCAGATGAGGGGCTCTCCCTGGGGTTGGGTGGCACTGTCCACCTGCCCAGTTCAGCCGACGTTGCCAACCGGCTCTGCGCTTCCTCCGGGGGGACCTGCCTGAGGGGTGGTCCTTGTGTAATGGACATCCTGCTCATCCTCTGGCCTCAGGACCGCAGCGAGAGCGAGGTGGAGAAGCTGAAGGGTGCGCTGATCCTATGCTATGGGCATGTGGCGGCCCGCGCGCCCCGGGAGCTGGTTCTGGCCAGGGCCGAGTCGGACATCCTGCGGAACACGTTTCAGTGCTTCAGCACCAAGGTGGGCGCCTGGACGGGCGTGCAGGGCGGGGCGCTGACCCAGTGCCTCACGTTTTAACCATCTCACTTTCTGTTGTTCAGGTTCTGGGAATAAAGGTAGAGACCAAGGTACAGTGTATAGGAGTTAAGCGTGGGCTCTGCCTCTCTCTCCCCTCTGGGCTGGGCTGCGAGCTTCAGGGCCAGGAGCCAGGGTGGACGGGTGCTCTCGGGCTCAGGGGGCTGACCTCTCAGCGAGCGCCTGGAGAGGGCTGAGTTCTGAAGCCCACGACCACGGCCTCTGGCCTCACTAACACGTTTTCCTTCTTGAACCTCTGGCACTAACCTGGGAGCTGCTCTGGGGGGGCCAGGGGGCCCCCCTCTTCAGGAGCAGACCCTCTGGTCTCCTGGGGCTGGCAAGGGCTGGCGCCGTTCTGAGAGCTGTCTCTTCCCCGGCCCATTGGAGTCGGGGAGGGGGCGCCGTCCGTGTTCCAGGACAACTGTTGCCCTGCCCTTCCCCAAACCCAGAGGCCAAGCTGGGTCAGTCAGGGGCAGCAGCCCTGTTCTGCTTGGGCTCTCGATCGGTGTGCTCCTACTTTGGGGACCCTCCCAGCCACAGTGCGGGGTGCAGGGGAGGCAGGGACCCCCAGGCCTGGACCCGGCAGAGAGCCCGGTGGCTCTGGGTACCGTCTCAGCACCCCACCCCTTTGGTCCTTGGCTCTGCCTGGGGCTGGAGGGCCGGTGGGAGCCCCTGAGAACAGAAGGGACTGTGTTCCTGGCCGTGGAGGGCAGAGCAGCCTGTGGCGGTGCCTCTGTTGCTGCGGGCAGCCCCCCGATTCCGGGCTGAGCTTCCCGCAGCCCGCTGTCCCTGCAGGACCCGGGCCTGAAGTTGTGCTTCGTCCAGAGCCTGTGCATGGTCTGCCAGGCCATCCGCGGCAGTGCGCACGCCGGCTCCTTCCAGTTCTCCCGCAAAGCAGAGCTGGTGGCGCAGATGATGGTGAGCGCTGGGCGGGGCCGCCTGCGAGGGCTGGGCGGGGCCTGGGGAGGGCTGCGAGGGGTCTGCAGCAGGGGACCCCGGGCCCACGTGGGCTGAGGCGCAGGCTGCGTCCCCCAGGAGTTCATCAAAGCGGAGCCTCCGGACTCCCTGAGATCGCCCATTCGGAAGAAGGCCATGCTGGCCTGCACCTACCTGGTGTATCCTTTCCTCCGGGGGTGGGGCGCGCCTGCGTGCGGGGGCGTCTGTGCGCAGGCACTTACCGTGAGGGCCGTGGCCGGGGACTGGAGGGCCCTGGGCCCCTCCCTTAACTCAAGGCTCAGCTCCCTGGAGCCCGCGCTGGACGAGCAGGCGCGGTCGGACCTGATCCACGGCTGTCTGCACGCCGTCATGGCCGTGGTACCCGAGCCTGAAGGGGAGGATGGCAGCCAGGAGGTACCTTGGCGGGGCCCCCACCGCCTGCCTGTGTCCGTGGGGGCCAGAGGAAAGGCTCCTAAGGGCGGTGGGGTCACCAGTGGGGCTGGCCCTCCTCTCTCTCCAGGCCCTGTACCTGGACACCATGCACGCCCTTGAGGACTTGCTGACGAGCCTCCTTCATCGGAACATGACCCCCCAGGGCCTGCAGACCATGGTGGAGGTGTGCAGAGGGTTGGCACTGCCCTGGGGGGGTGGGTGGGGCCTCCTTGCTGTGGGGCTGGGCCCCCCTCCTGCCTTGGCAGGTGTGCAGGTGAGATGGGGGTGGGCCCTGACGCATGTGGGGACTTGGAACCTGCTCTTGTGTGTTCTCCATCACGTGGTGCTGGATGGAGAGGCCCTGTGGGTGCCCTGGGTGTGAGCTCCTGAGCACCTGGGGTCATCACGATGGTGCGTTGGGCAGGGGCGGCCATGCTGGTCCCTTCCTGCCCTTCTCAGCACTGTGGTGGTCTGGGCTGGCGCCCACCTGCTTCTAGGAACACCTATCCCTCCAGGCCGGGCTTCCTCTGGGTCCACCTGGGATGGCCGTGTCTGTGAGCCAGGCCAGCGGGACAGGGATGAGCAGGGGTGGACAGCAAGGGTGACCTACTCTGACCCAGCTTGCTGGCCCCCAAAGCTGGGAAGGATGGCCTGGTGGGGCTGCTGACCTGCTCCTGGTGCCCGGGCTCTGGCTGCCTGGGCCCGTCCCCTTCCCCCAGCACCTACGCCCATGGATCAAGTCCCCGCGGGGCCACGAGCGTGAGCGGGCGCTTGGCGTGAGTGCCTGCCTCCTGCAGTACTTCCTGGAGCACCTGCAAGTCAGTGTGAGTACCCTCTCCCCCCGCACCCAGTCCTGTCTCTGGGACTCCAGGCTGGGGGACTGTCGTGTGTGGCCCTCGTGTCCCAAACCACTCGGTGGGCTTCCTGACTTTCCTGTCGCTGCCATCCTGCACTCGTCCCACATTCCAGCGTCTCTTGTCCTCCTGGAGACGTGGACGGAGGACCCAGCAGGGCCAGAAATTGTCCTCAGGGCATCCTTGTCCTGGGAGCCCGTGTGTCAGCCGGGACTGATGGGTGCTGTGGTCCCCAAGTGAGGCGCAGGGCGATGGGGAACCGGGAGCAGGAGGAAATGGGGGCATTCGAGGCAGCTGCAGCAATGTCGGCACGGGCAGGGGGACATGATGGTGCGGAATGTTCTGGGAAAGGCAGGCACTGTGGGCCAGTGCAGTGGGTGTCAGGGTGGTTGTGCATGTCAGTACAGGGTCCGGCAGAGGAACGCCCTTTATAAAGTCGTTAAAATACTGTTAGGTTACAGAAGTGCACGTTTGTGACTTTGTAATAAAAGGTCTGGTGTGGACTCCCAACCAGCTCACACAAAGGGCGTTAGGTCTGCCGGACCCTGTCCCTGCTGAGACTTGGGAGCTCGTTCCTCCAGTTTCAGAATTGTGGTCCTTCTGACCAGGCCACCCACCCAGGCGACTTTAGGGAACATCTGACAAACGCTCCTATTGCACATGTCGGGGTTACACGGACAGCAGCGTCCACACCAGTGGGTCTCTCCGTCCGGCCTCCAGGCACCTCACGGGTGTCACTCCCTCGTGTCTCCCTGCTTGCTGCTGGCACGTGGGAAAACGGCGGCGCGTGGATCCCTCGTAACTGGGGAGTCTGCACGGCTCCCGTGTTCTCGTAATGAGCTTTCAGATACTTTCCTTGTTCGCGTACACGTGCTGGTGGTTGTGGCTCCCCCCCAGCACGCGCACATCCCACTTCCCTCTTCGCACTTCCAGAACAGGACGGGAACCGCCGGCAGCCCCCGCCTTTGGTAGGGTTTGCTTCGGGTGGCCACGTTTTGTTTCTCCTCGCGTTCCGCAGCATCCGAACTTGTTCTGTCAGGAACAGAGACGGGGTGTTGTCGATGAGGATGCGTGGGGGCCCGCTGTCTAGGTGCTCGCGCACTTCCATTCTGTACGTGGCCAGACCATGGCTTTCCCCTCTGCTCGCGTTTACATGGGCGTTTCCCACTCAGGTTCTTTCGGGTCCTCGTGTGATGTGACGGATCTCTGTCCTCGCTAAGAGGATCAGCAGCTGGTCCCTGTGGTCCTTTTCCCACACTCCAGCTTCCCCTCCTTCTCATTCCCATGGGGGTGACTCCAGGATGGGGACAAGGCAGTGGATGGAGCTGGGGAGGCTGAAGGGGGAGGTGTGTGTGTGTGCGTGTGTGTGTGTGTGTGTGGGGGGGGTAGCTGATGTCCCCAGGCCCAGGGCAGTAGGAAGCAAGGCTGTTTGCTGCGAGCAGGAGTGCGGAAGGCTCTGAAAAACTGGACCAGGACCCAGTTAGGATGCAGGGGTCTCGTGCAGCCCCCTCACCCTGCAGGGCACTGCCTCTGGGCAGCAGCTTCCCACAGGGTTGGCTGGAGCAGCAGAGCCCCGCCCCCTCTGCCACATTTGGGCTCCACCTTCATCTCCTAATCGTCCCTCTGCCCGCCCATGCCCACTGGCCCTCGTCCCCTCTTAGGGACCCCGTAGCCTGAGGATGGTCAGAGCTGCGTGGAGCCCATACTGGGGTGGCAGGGGCTGCCCTGCAGGGAGAGCACCTGGCCAGGGGCCCTGCTGGTCGCAGGGAGGACTCAGGGCGGGGGCATGGGGGCTGCCCTCCTGGGCACACTCTTGCCCATACCTGGGTCCAGGTGGTTCAGGTCACACCTGCCATCCCACCCCCACCCCCTGCATCCCCAAGGGCCCCCCTCCCCGAGTCCCCACAGCACCCCCCTTTCCCTGCTTCTCCAGGCCCTGGTGCCCTTCCACAACCTGGGCCTCCTCGTTGGCCTCTTCTCCCCACGGTGTGCGGACCTGCGGCCTGCCACCCGCCGGGAGGCCGTGAGCTGCGTCTACTCCCTGCTCTACCTCCAGCTGGGCTACGAGGGTGAGCCCCTGGCTGGGCAGGGGTGCGGAGGGCTGAGGAGCTGAGTCTGGGTGTCAGGTGGCCCTGTGCCCAGCCCCACGCCCCTCCTGCCTCTGCAGGCTTCTCCCGTGACTACCGGGATGACGTGGCCGAGCAGCTCCTCAGCCTCAGAGATGGCCTCGTGCACCCCGACCCCGCCATCCTGTTCCATACCTGCCACAGCATAGCCCAGGTGCCTGCCGGGGGGTCACAGCGGGGAGGCTGCCCGGCACCGTCTGGGTGGGAGGGACTCGCAGGAGCGCCTTGCTCCTCGTGGGCTCTGCAGGGCGCTGGGACGGTGTGGGGTGGGGTGGGGGGTGCGGGGCCAGGGGCTTGCGTCACCGTCACCGAGGGGGCACAGGTCAGGTTTCATTCAGAGGATTGTCTGTCTGAGCAGCACCACCTCCATCACCTTCTGCACTCCTGGGGTCCACCCTCTGAGGCCCCACAGGGAGGGCATGGCCTGGAGCCTGCTCCTGGCTCCGGGGCTGAGGGGACTGCCCCCTGCCACCCCCTGAGTCCCCACGCCGGGATAGCGGGGCTGCAGTTCCAGGGGTCTAGAGGCTTTCTCTGCAGAAGAGGAGGGGCGGGGTCTGCAGGGCCCTGTGGGGGACACGGGTGCTGGGCCAGGGCAGGCAGAGCTGGGACTTGGTACACAGTGCAGTGTTTCCCCCGTGGCTGCTCGGTGCGTTCAGGGAGACAAGGGCCCACTGCTGGGCTGCTGGGGTGCTGAGGGTCCTGTGGGCCTCAGCGGCGGGCCCCCCAAGGGTATGACATCCCACCATCTGCCCTTGACTCTATATTCTAGAGAGTTCCAGGGTGGCTGCAGGGAGGGGCAGGGCCACACCCAGCCCGACCCTGGGTCAGGAGGAACCCGGAGGGGCCCTGGCGGCTGCATGGGGTGGAGGTGGGGGGGCCCTGGTCAGGCTCCAGTTGCGGGGAGCATCCCACAGGCGCCCCTGAAGGAGGTGGGGAGGAGGTGGGGAGGCCCCGGCGCGACGCGGTGGGAGTGGCGCGCCCCCTCCCCAAGAAGTTGGGCTGCAGACGCTCTGTTGTGACAGGACTGCCCGCCTCCTAGGTGATCGCCAAGCGCCTCCCGCCCGATCAGCTCATCAGTCTCTTGCTCACCTTGTTTGAGGGCCTGGGGGACCCCGACAAGAACTGCTCGCGCGCGGCCACTGTCCTCATCAACTGCCTGCTGAGGGAGCGAGGCAACGTGCTCCTGGAGAAGGCGAGGCCGCGGGGCGGGGCCTTGGGGGGGCCTTGGGGGCGGTGGGTGTGGGGGGGCCGCTGGGACCACGGGT
>PVJL010009723.1:0-54792 GCA_004026885.1 Lyroderma lyra | reverse complement strand
ATTGACCCAAGAAATGTGACTTAAAGCTACTGCTGTGATGTAAAGTCTGTTGGGCCTGTGGCCCTTTGACTTCTGGCTAAGCTGGTCATTCAGGGGTTATCCCCTGTCCAGGTCCAGAAAGGCCTGGAAGGGATGCTTGCCTGTCGTGACTGTAATCAGCAAGGGGGAGACATGGGCTACGAGTTTCGGAGTCATTAGCCACGGGGGACAGTCTGTTGCTTGGGGTGAGGAGCCAGAGAAAATCAAGAAAGTGATTAAGGCTTTGGACCAGGAAGAAGGTGAAACTGAGAGCTAAAGAACCATGAAAAGGAGTGTATAGTGAGGTGGGGAGAGGGCTCCTTTGTGTGGCCCACGTCAGAATGTATGCAACTCTTCTCCTAAAGAGTTATAAGTAGGACAACAAAAGCCTGGGTTGGCCCATGACATTCCTGACATTTTTGGTGGCCCCCGTGTTTGAGGTTAAGTGAAGATCTTAACTGTCTCCCTATCCAGCATAGAACAAGTCTCGTTCCCATCTCAGGTGACTCTAGTCTAACCTGGGGAGATTTCCATGCAGACAGATCAAGCACCTGTGTACTGAGAAGTCCTTGGCTGCTGCTGCGTGATGAGACCTCGGAGACCTGGTCATTCTGTGAGCTTCATCAGTGCTCTGTAAGCCTCTGGGAGTTCTGAGGCATTTCTCAGGGTGTCCTGCAAGAGATCAGGGCACTAACACCGCCCCCACCCCGTGCCCACCACCCTGCTTCAGGCGAAGCTGGCTCTGGTTTCTACAGAGAGCAGCTGAGTAAGAGTGCCTGAAAGCAGGAATTTTCCACCCTGCTACAAGCCATGGTCCACAGAGTGCACGGGTTGCCCCACAGTCATTCTGTTAATTAAACACCAATCCAGGGCAGGCTTCCAGATTTCCCAAAACAGCAGCTGCCTTTTCCACCAATAAAAGGTTTGAGGCATGCTTTGAAGGAGATCCGAGAGGGCAGAGTAGGAAAACACTGCCTGCTTCGTTCTGCGAGCACATGAAAGTGACAGCTGAACTACTGAACATCCGACCTGGAGAGCCATCTGAAGTCTAGCTGAACAGAAGCGTTAGACCTAAGGATACAACGAGGCCACAGGGAGGCAGGTAGGAGGGGCCCAGACACGAAAGGAGCCAGACGTACGGTGGTGAGAGAATCAGGAGAGACACTTCAGCATGGAGGTTCCCACCGGAGAAGCAAGGGACCCCAGCCCCACACCAGGCTCCCCAGCCCGGGGCACTGGTGCTGGGAAGAGGAGCCCCACAGCATCTGTGAAAAACAGTGGCAAAAGGCACTGAGATCCAGGGAAGTGGAGACGCCTCCTGTCCCTGCTCACGTGACACCACAGTGATCAAGAGGAGACCCGAAGGACCCGAGTTCACACTTGACAGCACGGACCGTGTCTGTGCCCGAGGGGGGTGCACGCTTGCAGTGCCGACCGCAGGAGTGTACGCACCTCTCCCGCACACACCGCCTTCAACATTCAGATGAACGAATGCGCAGCCCACTTCTGTGGGGACCTCAGGTTCACATCACGTCTTTCCTCAGGTTCAAGTTGGGGCTGAGAGACTCTGGGCTGCCTGCCATCAGCATCCTACTACCATCACGTGGCCCCTTCACCTGCCTCTCGTCCCCCATCCTGGTCCCGTTTCCTGAAGTGCCTCCTTGCCATAGCCACTATTATTTCTGCTAATATCTTCACAACATATCATCTGGAGAGTATTCCAAGTACTTCCTAATTAGTGTCCCTGAGAACACTCACCATTCTTACCTGTTTCTCATTGTTTGAGGACGTTGGGCTCTCTGAAGCACAATCAAGTCCCTTTCCTATCTCAAGCACGACTTGTTATCCTCATTATGTACCACTGGTGAAAATTCACCAGTGTACGTTCATTTTCTGTACCTTAAACCACAACGAACAGCTTTTGTTTTCAAGCGTCCTTAATGAGTTTTCACAAAGTGAGCATGTGCGTTGTCAGTCCCCAGAGGGTTATAGCCAGGCCCACTGTAAAGGGTTAAAGCCAGGCCCGCCGCCCAGGCTTGACCTTGGTATAATCAGTCCCTGTCTGGGGCTGAGGAATTCCTGGGGCTGACAGTTACTCGCGTGCATGTGCCGCCTTAGGTAACCATGACAACCCAAACAACCGCTACTGGGCAGATGCGGCAAGATGCCACTCCTGTTTGAATACGTATGGATAGTGCCAGGTGCACAATAAACTGGCTTGCTTGCTGGTGTGTTTATGGTCCCCCATGTCGGCTTGTGTTTTTTCAATTGGGTGCACCACCACGAAACCTGCCCGGCCTGGAAACTTGGCAACGACAGCGTTAAGTTCCCAGCGAAGAAACAGAACAAGGCCAGCACCACCTCAGAAGCTCTTCACACTCCCTCCTCACCCCAAACCCCCAAAGCCAGGTCCGTCGTGACTTCTGTGCAGGTGGCAGAGACCTCGTCTGGGTCTGCACACCCAGACACGGTCTTGGCACACTACAGATACTCAGTAGAAGCATGGTGAACAAATTCATTACAAGCAGAAGTTGGAGAGTCAACCCTGATATTTGAAACCTTGCGCGTACAAGTCTATCACAGGATAAACTAAGGAAAAAGAAGGGAAGAAGGAAGTACAGATCCTTACAGAATGCCTACAATTAGGGACAGGAAGAGGCAATACGTAAGGTAGACTGAAAAATCAACCGAACGGTATTTTCATCTCATAAACCGAATTCTGTAGTTTCTTTCCATCCTATCAATACAGACTTCATCTGTATGACTAACCAATTAGGAATCAATAAAATTGTTTTATTCATGAAATCTTTGTGATGACACAAATATCTTTGTATTCACAATACAAGGCTTTGCAATGTATAATTTAGGATCAGCTTTGTGTATTTTTAATCAATTTGAAGACAAACAATTTCATCTTCCTTGGATTTTTAGGCTATGAGCTGTCAGTAACTGTGCAAAAATAATCAAACTCATAAAAAGCTTATGACATTTGTAATGCCCAACAGTCACAAAACTGATTTTTCTTTAACTCTCCGACTCATTAAGTCTGATACTGAGGTTTATTGTGTAGAAAAGAAGACACACCAGGACCCACTGCTAGAGGCTGGCCTTCCCGCCTCTCTAGGTCTGCACAAATGTCACCTGCCCCACCTGAGCCCCAGGCCAGGGCGTGCCAGTGCAAAAGCAGTGCCCTGTGTTGCTGCAGAACGAACGCGAACCTGTGGACTATCCCTCACACTGTGTCTAAGCACGTCACTGTGCACATCCCCACGAGCAGCCCGCGTGCCTGTAACTCCACTGACGTTCCATTTGCATGGCACTTGCAGCCTTATCACATCCCTTCCTTGGCATTGCCAATGTCCAGATCAGAGAGAAGCTAACCAAAATTCAACTGCACGTTCACATGAGTGACTGATGCGATGCCACGTAACTCAGGTTAGTCTGTCATCTCAGTTAGACTACCTTGAAGGGATGGCTCTGACGTACTTCTGGCATCATGAACGGGTGGTATGGGACAAAGGATGTGTGTAAATACACAGACAGTTGTTAGTGATTACACTTAGATAGAAGGCAAGATATGCCAGTACAGGGTTTCCATGATAATAATCAAACTTGGACTAGTTTAGAAAAAGATCATGGTTTAGGAAAAGGTCATCATTACTCATCCATACAGATGGGGAATGATGTGCTGTCCACAGTCAGTGCTGAGGTGACAAAGTCACTAGAGAAGGATGGCAGCTTCTCTTTAATCAGCAGAGAAAGGGCAAGGAGGACTCACACAGTGGTCGAAGCCCCTGGACACGGCTGGATACATGGGATCCCTATTACCTTCATCCATTCAAGGTAGGAGATGGTCATCCTTGGTATCACATGAGCCAGTGACACCAAAGTGTTTAATCCAAGGATGGGGAATTTACAAAAGTGCCATGTTCTGTGCTTGATTTCCATCTCTTCCCACGATCAGCTCTCTAAACTGGGTGATAACGGGTGTACCTATGCGATATGGTCAAGACGTTGGAATATCATACATTCCGAATGCCAGTAGGGGAAACTCAGAGAAAGCTCTATACCAACTGTAACCATATTTTTTCGTTAAGTGTTATATGTCAATATAAGAATTAACAACAAGTAGAGTTTTATAAAATTATACCTGTTGATTTATAAAGTTTATGCAATTTAAAGTATACCGTATCATCATACATAAAAATATGATCAACCACATCCAAATCTGAACAGTGTGAAAAAGAAATATTGACTCATATACTGAAAAACTCAAGTGTAAATAGATGCACCCAAGGTCAAGTCATGTCATAGAAACTGTCTTATTTCACATTCTCCCTCCCCTCTTCTATTATTAGCTTTATTCCAAAGTAAAATTTCCATGTAGAAATAAAGATAGCTGTCAACAATTCCAGACACAAATTACTGTCACACAGACATTTCTTTTTCCTAATATCTTGACTAAAGTTCCAGGTAATAATGTCATTAGTCTGACTGGCGTCACATGCTCAATTCTATTCAGAGGATGGGTATCCAAATAGATGAATACCCATTGACTGCGAATCCCATGGTCCATTTTGCACTAGGCGGCAGTTTCATTTGAATGGCAACCTCAGGCAGGGTTGGGGCGAGGGAGAAATGGGGAGTTGCTCTTCAATGGACGTGGACTTTCAATTGTACAAGATGAGTAAGTTTTAGATCTCTGCTGTGCCTGGAGTCAATACTGTATTATAAGTTTGTTGAGGGTAGATTTCATGTTATGTATTAGAAAAATAAAAATAACTTGAGAATTTTCTGTTGTCAATAACAAAAAAAATAAAATATGTATTCGAAAAACTAAAACAGATATCTGCTAAGTCAAACTATCTCGGGTTTGCAAAGGAATTAACTGTATATACTTGAACCTGACAAGTTACTTGGGTCACACCGAGGGACAGCTTGATGGAGATCAGAGTCCTGACCTGGACTTAGGTATCTGCAGTCCCCACCCACTGCCTTCTCATCCTTCCGGGATACCTGGCTCCCCAGTGACCCCAGCGGGGAACATCAGCTTCCGTCTTTGCTCAGTCCCCTGATTACCAGAAGTTCTTGACTGTTCTTCCTAACATCGCTACTGAGGACCTCAGGTGTCCACTGTGCTTCCCTTACCTGGGTACTTTTACCCATCTGTGACCCACTCCTGTCAGTCAGCACAATCGACTCCTCATGCTGACCACTGACATGCACTTCCTCTAGGTGTACTGGGTACTGCGCAAGAGAAATGCTCTCCATAGGTCCCTTGTAGCTGCATATAATTTCCTGGCAGTGCCATCCCAAAATAAAATATATATGCAAATGAGCCTATGCATACACATTTCAGCAATGGCTTTTTTCCCAAAGCACATCCTTTGATTCCTAATTTCTTCCCACTTGAGAGTCAGTAAACATGGGAGAGCAAAAAATAGATATTTCTTTGCTGCCAAACTTCATCACAAATGTACTTGTTTCTTTCTCTTTTATAGGAAAGGCTAACTAGAATCACCAATCATCACGTGGACAGTTGCATGAAAGCAACGGTTTAAAGTAATGAGCAATAAAAACATGAATGAATATTTTACCTCTAAGTGAGTTTCCCCTTGAGTTTTCTGAATTGTTGGTTCCCAGAGTTGCATGCCAGGCCGCATTTCCCAGTCTTCAGTGAGAGATGGTAGGCAGGGCGAGGAAATGACTAACATCCATCACCAGACTGTACTGAAGGCTTTAAAGTTAGTATCAGAGGGTTCGGGGTGCTTTTATGTTTGGTATGTAAACTCTAGCTCTACAATGTGAGAAGCGGGTAACTACTCATTTTAAAGATTTTTTAAAGACTGTATCTCAAGTATAGTTCCACCAAACACTGATGTGTTTAACTTGCCTGAGTATTGTCTGTGAATTGTGCTCACTTAACAAAAGCCTGTGAGGAGTCTGAAGTATAATGGTTTTCTAAAAATGCCCGTGATGTGCACATTCTTTTCCATCTCAGAGCAACTGTATTTATTACGTATTTTCACCCACTTGTCAGGCATGGAGAGTGGTTAACAAGAACTCTCCAAAGTCGACTGTGCTTTTAAAATCAAAAGACCAAACCAAAATCTGAATTTATACATTGAACCCCACTGTGTGTGTCCCCGGTGAGAGAATGGAGCTCACTGACACTCGACCTCAGAGGACCACTTTGTAACTCTCCGACGTCCCTCATCAGCCTGCAGGGCAGCAAACGAGGTTGTAGCAAACACCTCTGCACGATTTCTCTGGAGACTCGAATACATTCCGTGAGTCTGAACTCGTGGGTTACCCACCCAGCCCTGTTAGAGAAGCTTCTCACCCAGACGTTCGATCAGTAGCACAAGCCTTGATCACTTGCCCTGACGCCAATCTCCTTACATCGCTTCTAAATGCAGCCACACACCGTGAAGCAAGAGAAAGGATTATATATGTTTTCCCACTGGTAGATAGTTTGTGGGTTGTATTTATGTGAAAATATAACAACAGTCTTGTCTTTAAGTGTTGGGGAGAGAGGTCAAAGTTACATGAGTTCTTTATGTCATAATGCTCTCAAAAATGTGTAACTAAAGCATCCCTGTTAACCCAGGCTCAAAGGAGAATCTGAACAGGTTAGCCATTTGTAAAAAGGTAACTTTGCAGAAGAGCCTTTTTCTGTAAACTTGGATTTTTCTTTAGATTCTAAAAGAGAGAGTTAATAACTCTTTCAAGGTGTGATATTCAAAATATCTGACTGTAAGTATATTCCCAGTGTCAACCAATTAGAAGAGACACTGACAGCTCACACTGGCCACAGACCACCTGGAGCCACACCAAGGGACATCAGCTGACAGCCAGCCCTGGCTTGTTCACAGGCCTGTGGGGTGAGCAGATGAGAAGGCAGTGCCCTTCACAGGGCCTGGCACTCGGGATGCATCCAGAAACTGCCCGCGTAACCACAGTCAGGCCTCCTGCCACGGTCGGGCTCCCATGTCGTTCTGCGGCGCCTCCTCTACAGTAAGTACACTAAATGGGAAACAGTGTCTTCTTGACACAAAATTACCTAAAAATGGGGGTGGAAAGCTCAGTACCTTGACTCTTCCCTTATAATCCAAAGGCAGGAAGGGACAGAAACTTGCACCGTAGGCACGGCCCAGTCAGAGATGCCGGTGGAAGCGTGAACACTGACACACACGAGGACCCCACAGCCGCAGGCCGCTCGTAACAATCAGGGTGGAAAGTTCTTTATCATGCACAACGACAGGGTCCACCTTTAAACACTAGGGAGTTAGCAGAACAGAAGCAGATGAAGCTTCACAGGTGCGCTTCGCTCATATTCACTGGGGATTACACTGAAAAGAAGTTCTTCGGAGATTAGAAATACCCACTTTCTTCAGCAATTCCTCGCGTGTCTCTAAACCACGTTCTCCTGACCCACGGACATTTTACTCGATTTTCAGGAATTTAGAATGAATGTTTTCAGAACACACAGATCTATTATGTCACGTACACACCCATAGTCTCCGGTTCCAAAAGGAAATGCCAAAAGCTGTGGCTGGCAGCACCGTAACACTTCAGTGCTGTCCGGTTGCCATGGAGACAGCAAAGCTCCCCGGGGGGAGTTCAGAGCCCAGCGTGAGGGAGCACACGGCCCCCAGCTGCAGGAGCCAGCACCTCACCGCCACAGGGCGGCTGCAGCTGCCAGAGGGAGCGGAGGGAGGACCCTTTGTTTTCTACTGACAGCAGGAGAAGCAAAACAAGCCTTGGGGAAGGGTGGATTTAGACACAATGACAGTGCGCAATGAGTGCAGCCCCGCCCTTGGTGCTTTAAACCACCTCACATGATGAGGAAATTCATTCTGGTGTGACTTCAGTCAAAGAACATCATGTGATGAACTCATGCTGAGTAACTGCAGCTACCCACTGAAATAACAGCAGGGAGACAAGTATTAATAAATAGGTCACATATCCTAGGAGATAAATGTGTGTCCCCTGATGACTTCTGTACAACTTCTGTAAAAAGCAGGAGGTGGCCCTTTCCTAATTGTTTTTAAACTTGGCTGCAGAGCTTCTATGTCTGAAACCCAAGAGCTGGCTGATGATGATCTCCCATGACCCATGACTTCCCACCACAACAGTAGTTCATACACCTCAGAGATTTCTTTTCTTAATCATTAAACCTGACAGGTAACAGGTGCATAGATAGACATGGAGTCCTTCCCACAGCCTCATGACGATGGAGGACTTTGTTTACACACTGACATACGTATTTTAAATGAACTTGGGTCATGACTTACAAAGTCATCCTCTAGGTATGTAGTATTTAATTGAAACCACAGGACACGTACCAGAAGGCCTTGCTTTGCTGGGTTCTTGTTTTCGAGTAGAGAAGCTGTGAACTGATGGGCGACATGTCGTCATAGGCTAGGCTTTCTTTTAATCTTCATTTGACGAAATGAAAGCCAAACCAATGCCCTTCCAAGCACAGGGCCACAGCTGGGTGAGTACTAGTGGTGGCTGTGCCCATGCCGTGAAGTCACCCATGGGAACCACGCTATTTCCAGGCATCGTTTGCAGGTAGAAGGACAGTTCAGCCTGGCCCCTAAACTCACCCTGCCTCAGGGGAACTAAGGAATCCATGTGAGCAAGGCACTGACATCCGATGCCATGGACCCATTTCAGTATTTCCCCTTCTCGTTCACCCTGAATCATGTACTTTGGTCTTTTCAACACTCAGTTCCTATTACTAAGCACCTGTAAATTCCTAGCCTGAAAATAGATGCTAGGAAAGAGGGAATAAAGAATACACCTGGTCCCTTGTCTCAGAGAGCAGCACTTAAGTTTGGTCTGGGCGGTGATAACGGGCTTTTGGGGAGACACCCCAACCCTTCCGGCTCTGGCAACGGGAATGCCTTGGAATCGCAGTATACGGGGGCTGAGGAAAGCTCTGAGAGGCCAAAACTGCCTGCTTCCCGGTGGCGCCGACGACACAGCCCAAACTCTGGGACGTGAGTCCCTTCCCTGTGAATACGGCTGCCCAGTCACCCGAAAACAACGCAACCCGTTCTCCTTGCCATCTCCGGGGCTAAGTGGCTACTGGGGATGGACATGCATTCCCGGAGAGACCTCCGCTGCCCCACTTGGCAGCCTGAGCGTAGCCGCTCAGGATTCAGCCCAACCAGAGCTCAGAACGTGGAGCCAAGCGACAAGGTGCTCGTTGTTCCGAGGAAGCAGGCACCTGCTGCGAAGGCTGCCGGGCTGACAACCAGGAGTCAGGAATTACGGGCAGTCCGAACTACTGTGTTCTCCTGCCCGCTGTGCAGCTTCCCTCCTGAGCCTGAACGTCAGGTTACTTCCAGTGTGATTTGCTAACTTGCTGGCTTTACTGCAACACTTTGGTTGACCTAAATCAAGAATGTCCATCACTCACCCAGTAGTACAATATATATCGCATTCCACTCAGAGGTTCTTATTATAATGCTGTTTGCCATTTATTGAGCAAGTATTGTGTGCACTGCGATGTATGCATAGCATTAGTTCCAGTGTTTCTTACTCTTGCACCTACCTCAGAATTTATGAGTTATTATCCCCACTTTTTAGATGCAAGACTACCTTCATAGGAATTAAGCAACTGGGCAAAGGTCACGGTGTGAGAGCATAGGTACAAATTCAAGCCCAGAGCCCTCTAGCTCCAAAGGCAGACCCCACCGCAGCTCATAGCTTCCACACCTTGTCAGTCCCCCTACAACCAACGAAAATGAACTACATGCTTATTTGGGAAAGACTACCCAGAAGTCACCCAACATGCCATCATAAGGGAAAAACAATTAAAACCAGGCTGAACTGCACACATGCCAGTGCATAATTAAGACTTTCAGAGAAGCTAGAAGCTGCCTGCTGGCCTGCAGGACAGCATGGGTACATGTCCAGGGGAGCTCAGGAAATAGGGAAACCAGCAGCTGATGATCACAGAAGGTCTGCAGTCATGTCCTATCAATCATGAAGAAGAATGTGCCAGGAAACCCTCTGCAAATGGGTGAACACTGGTTGAGTCTACTACAGGACAAGACCAGGACAGGAGCAGCACTGGGGCCATCCCCTCCCAGGGCACAGGTCAGTGATTTTCAGGAGAGACGGCCGGGCTATGGTGGGCAATCTGCTCAGCTGCTCCCTTCTTCAAACACCAATGTTCCTTTATTTCATCTTCTGTTCATCCCTAATTTTTCATTCCTGGGAAGACTGACGAGTCAGCTTCAAAGCTAGCCCATTTGGCACCTGCCTCGCTCCTTCACCAGAAAGCAATTAGAAAAATACTATGTGTGATTAACAGCATTACCATCTCCGTGCTCACACTGACACATCAGTGACACAGGCAGGCCTAGACAGTGAGGAAGTCACGTGAGCCATGGCGTGTCTACCTCTTACACTTTCCCAGCCACCTCCCTGGTAAACCACCGTCCAACTTAAACAGCTATAACCCTCCTTTATCCCCGCCCTCCTCCCAGGTGGGGCTGGGCAGGGGGCTAAGCACAGATTTAGCCACGGCCCAGGGGTCAAAGCCAGTCCATCACTTCTTGCAAATAAAGTTTTACTGGAAGGAAGCCACCCCCATTTCTTCACACACGGCAGACAAGGCTGCCTTCGTGTGACAATGGCAGGCTTGAGTAGCCATGTCAGGGACAGTAGGGCCCACAAAGTTGAAAATCTATACTATCGTCCTCCCACAGGAAAAAATGTGCCATTTCTTGGTTAGGACACACAAAGAGAAGACCCTGGCCCAGAGAAGGATCTTGCTGAAATCGAACAGAGACAAATGACAGATTCAGTAGAAAATGGCCCCTGCCCCGGCATAGCCCGGGAGACAGCGCAGCCCGGGAAACCGACAACTTAGCCTGGGAAACAGTAACTTGGCTCGGGAGACTGAAACTTGCCCTCGCTCTTACCTTAGCCAGGTAAATTAAAACCTCTGCTTGACCAATCAGTAATGACCACATGTTCCTCTGTCTGCACTGTGCCTAGCACCCCCACCCCCCACCTATATAACTTCATTCCCAACGGTGGGAGCTGCTGCTCTCCCATTGTGAGGCAGCCAGCAGCCCCCACAATAAAGCTTGTTACTGCTACCTGGTGTTTCGGCTCGTTTCTATCAACAAATTCAGAAATCGAAATCGTAAATACCAAGAAGGAGAGCAGGAGAGGATGATGGCAGCCAAATGGGAGAACAGGCCCTTTCTACGAACTTCTCCATAAGGAGCCCGCGTTTTGACCACCGCTCACGGGTGAGAGTGCCTTAGCGGAAGTCCTGGGGTCCCGCAGGGGCGCTGCAGCATGCCGCTGGAGGAAGAGACAGCAACACGACGAGACACCATGAAGAGCGTGAAAGGGGCAGGCCAGCTCCACCCAGTGCCCCCCCACCCCCCCGACAGCACAGCTCATGAAAGCTGGTGCGGGACATCCACTTCCCCAGATTCGCAGGACCCTGCCGGGGACACGTGTTCTGCCTGCCCCGTCCAGAATGCTGGGCTGGGCTGCATGGCAGAGGGGTGGGAGCAGTGGGCTTGGTGCTGGGGGGCCCAGCACGGGAGGGACATCCTGTCCCTTTTTCCATATCCTATGTCTTTTGTGAGTCACAACTCACACTCACAATGCTGGCATTTACAGGCCGTGGCTATCAGGAGGCTGGGGTCCTCGGTGCCATCTTCAGAGTCTGTTTCCCACAGTGCGGCAGAGCATGCAAGGCCTGATGGGCCACAGGAAGGAACCTCGACTTCACTGGGACATACAAATGGACTTGCACCCATTGATGAGATGCAGCCCAGGGCCTCTGGAGTCATGATGGCTGCCGAACACGCGTCTACTTCACCGCCACCCACAGTGTCCCCACGGGGCCCCTCACCTTCCTTGTCTCATGGAGAAGGTGGCAGCACCAACTTGTCAGTGCCCATGCTGCTCCCGTGCCACTATGCTGTGCCGATGCTGCACGCTGCCTCCCTGTCACTCGTACCCCGCCCCCCACCGCATCACATTGTCTCCCGCTTTTCTGTCCACCTGTCTGCTTTCAGCTGAGCGTCACCTCTGCCATTAACCACGGTCTTCCCTTCCTTGTATACCCAACTGCATCACGACCAGGCTACCGATGCCATGCGATTATTTAGCATGCTGATAAATGAGTCTTTTCATCCAGTTCAGAGGAGGGGAGACAGAGTGACCACGGTGAATGAGATGGCAAGGCTCCTCTCAGACTGCTGACGCACGTGCTCCAATAGCTGGGGCAGGAAGCGAATGAGCAGGAACCCTGTTTACCCCATCAGGTATCTCTGGCCAAACTGCTGTTGGCTTATGGGCCTCCCGGGGTCTTCAGAACCCAGACACAGTCTCACTGCCTCTTTACCCTTCTGCTCATGCTTCAGTTTCTCTATAGCTGACCCCCCTCAGAAAGCTGGATCCATTGGGCTAATAATACTGATACACTCAGTTTTTACCATGAATCGATGGCTTCCCCATCCAATCTCTCTTTCAAATGCCCTCCCAGGGACCCCCTCTTCTGCACAGCCTCGTCTTTGCTGGGCTGTGAAAAAAACTAGTAATCTCAAATTTGGGGGAAAACTTCCATTCTGTATGCACACCATATCAGAGATCAAGCACAGCATAATGATACAAAGTAAAATATACATATGACCAGGCCCGAAAGCAGCACTGTGAACATTTAAACAATGAGCGGTGAGGTCTGTGTGTCTTAAAGTACTTTCGAGTCATTTGACCACACTGGTGTTAAGGCAACACTTTTTGAGGCAGAAAAAATAAATCTGTAAAGGTATTCTTTCCTTAACAGGAATTTGTCATTGTTTATTTTGGGGGAAGAGGGAATATGAACTTAGAAATTGCTAAAAACACTTTTCCAAGATTTATTTCTGTCTTTGTGATCAAAATAAGTGTGGCAATGTCTACACTTGCCAGAAAAGGGACATTATTTTCCCTCAGGTTTTGAAACGCCTTGAAAAACCACGTGACCTGCTGCTTTGTTTTTATGTCAGTAATGGAAGCTCAACTGGGGGTCAGAGAAAGAACGGAGCATGCCATCCGACTGAGGAGCGTCCATCGCGACGCCGCACAGATCGTCTGAATGTTCAACTTTTCCCCTCCAGTGCAAACACAGCCTTTATCCTGGACTTGAACAGGTTTCTAAATTTGGCTCTCAGGAGCAGGCTTACTCTGCACATCACGGAACATTCTCTCATCCGAGATAGACTCAGAGCTCTCAATTACTCATTACACGGCTTAACAAACGCAGCCTGCCGGCCGCCAACTGGAGATAACGTGGCCCGTTCCCCATGCAGACAGCCAACAATCGCTGCTTATTTCTGTAGTTAATCTCTCCTGGAAAAAGTTCTCAGTCATAAAATTTATCTTCTTATGATAAAAAATGAGATAGCATGAAATAAATCTTGGATCTGGCACGAAGAGGACACAGAATACTAAAGAGGACGGAACAGGACAGAACTGTTTGAACAACTTGCAAAATGTCAACTTTCCCAAATTATACGCAACCTAGTCTTCGCAAAGGAAAAGATCTCAGTGAGCTGACTTCACAGGACCACAGTGATGGGGGGCAAGTGCTCAGGGTACAGGCAGTGAGAGGCACCCACAGGCCTCCGCCTAGTCGGGCCCCAGCAGGACACCTGAGCTCTGCTCCCTGGCAAGGCCCCTGCGCTCATTCTGAAGAGGCCATTTGTCCGCTCACTGGTTCTCAGCCTTCTCTCCTAGAATCGCGTTTATCTTGCTCCCTGGATCTTTTATTCTGTCCACTACAACTTAAAACCAACAGTGGATTCCACAAATAATGGACTACCGAAGGGGCATCGTGAGGGAATTGAGACCATGAAGACACAGCTCTACGGGGCTTCTAACCCCACACAGAGAGGACCCCCATTTCTGCTTCCGGAGGCAGTCCTGGCGTGGGGCCTCCCCTGCCCCTCAAATAAGGACCCTGACTCCTCACGCCCCGCATCGCCAAACGTCCCCTGCTGCTCACCTTCCAGCTCAAGCATCGTTGTCATACCCAACTCGCATGAAAGCCCTGTTAAGCCACCTGAGACCTCCTCCTCCCTGCACACCCAGAACTGTAAGCCTCCGTGAGTGCCACTGACCGGGAGCTCTTCACGGCACTGAACAGCACTTCTTCCTCGTGCGTTTCTCCTGTCACTATGGCTTGCCTCCCACACTTTGGGTTCCCTCCTCCACCTCCTGTGACAGCACCCCCGTTTCCCTCCCCACCCCGCACCTTCTTCCTAAGCATGGACACTGCTTACGCTCAGACCTTCCTCTTCTGTTGCAGAGGTAACCCCCCTGGCCAACCCCAGCCACGTGCAAGAATCTATTTCCTACAGATCTGACTTGAAGCTCGGCAGCCACGGCTACGCCCTTCCCACTGGGAGCGCCTTCCTACTTCGTCAGATGCTTTCATTAAATGCCTACTACTCCGTCTGAATTTCTCATTTTTCTGAGGACACCAGTCCTACCGGGTTAGGTCTACCTGAATCACCTCATCCGAACTTCATTACCTCTGGAAAGAGCCCATCTCCACAAAAGGTCACATTCTGAGGGACCAAAGGGTTAGGACAGCAACACATGGATTTGGAGGGACACGTTTAGGCCCATAACAGTGAGGAACATTTAGATATAGACTGGATATTATTCGGACAGAAACTCAGCTTTGCAAACACAAGTTCATTCCTGCCCCAAATGATCGCTGCATATTGTTTTACTTGGTTCAAAGGGAGGCTATGACCGTAACATCCATTTGTCATGCCTGTCACTTAGCGACGGTGGGGTCTGATGTGGTCTGGAGAGGTTCACTGTTATGATTCTACTCCTTTGTTATCAGTTTTAAGGAAACATAATGAAAACCAAATGCTACAAATATGTGAACTTGGCATTCCGTACAGCCAGCTGAATGTGGTCCCTCAGTTTGCTCACGGCCTTGTTCACGGATGAACTTTTCGGTCCCTCGTAAATCACATCTAAGCTAATTAATTCCAAATGGAAGGGGTCTCACCCCCGTCCCACAGCCCAGCTCTCCAGCGAATCCATCCATAATGCAGTACGACGGGGCTAAAATTACTCCGGGGGTCAGGGGCTGAGACACTCTTCCCAACTTCATCAACAGCCCTCACTCGCGTGCCCACGAGAGGTGGCAGAGTTGCAGAAATGAAGCCAACAAAGTGAGGGGCTGGGCCAGAGGTCCCCACTGCCGAAGGCTGCACAGCGGACACAGACTTCACCTCCGGGTGGAAGCTGCCTGCAGAAACAGCCCGTTTGCTAGGCACGAAGAACGATGGTGCTCCAGCGCCACTGAGTACGGGCCCGCGTGTGCACGGGCCCAGTTTGGCACGTGCCGAAGATGACTGCTCTCCCCCTCAGAAAGTTTGGGGACACCCCTAGGGCCTCTTTAAGCTCTGTCCTGAACGCCTCGCAGGCTTTCAAGCTGGACAAAGGTTGACCCACCCCTTCACACTGTCTTCAGTGTAATCAGACCCCAGCATAATGTGATGCCTGTTTATACGGCTGCAACCCCCGTCGTATGGGACCTTGGCTTCAGTCACTGGTTTGCCAACATTGCACAGTTTGCCTAGAGCCCTTGGAGCTGAAACTCCCTAAACTGCAACAAACCTTCTCCCAGTTGGAGGATGCCATCCAGCTATTTCAACATGCAAAGACCTTGCCGCCTAACACTTCAGAAGCGGGAGCAGCTAAGACCAGCAACCAACCTGTAACTGGTTACAGATCTGTCCCTAATCTAGACTCCAGATTAAATTCTTGCTTCCTCATGTTTTTCAAAATGGTGCCAGTGGCACTAAATCAACCCAGACCTCCTCCTGTGTACTTTGAGTGGGGAGGGGGACCTACTAACTTAACCATTTTCCTTAATTCCTTTTACACTTTGCATTGCTCCCAAGCCCCAAATTAGACCTAAAGTAATGTCATCAATTAGGACTTCCTTTCCCCTTCCTCAGTGTCAGATTCCATCCTCTATTGCTTTTTCGTCCTTGAATAGTATGAGCCAAAGTTATTTCAGCTTCCCATCAATTTCTTTTAAGGAGGGCACAATCAGTATTAGGGACTATGTAGAGGCCCAAAGGGGACCTTCATGTGTGTTATGTCTGCTCCAGATTGTATCTGTTGGTATAACCCTGACCCAAGGGGCAAAGGTATCTTGTGCCCCTTGTGAAATGGAGGCCACCTGACTCAGAGACGACTTTTGACCGGACTGTGCTGCATCAGTGCAGTCAGTTATTTAGTGACATGGACACTGGCAGCTCTCCCTTCCTACTGCTGTATTTAATAACAGATAACGCGTCCCAAGTTCCCGTGATCCTCTGGCTTTTCCCGTTGTGGATGCCATGACTGTAGAGGTCTCTCGGTGCCTCCCATCTCCCCTGACGCACTGGCCGTTTTCAGATCGGCGAATCTCTGCGCTAGCTGTGGCTGTTGACCACATACTTAGCACTGGGTAGTTTCACAGGCGGTCCCTTGGCCTTATTCACAGTTGTGAGGGTACTGATATTTTTCCATCCAATTCCAAAGGCTTTTCTCCAGAAAAACATATCCACTTGGAGTGTGTATCTAAGTCCAGTGGTCGAGTGTTGTTAAGAGACCTATGTTATTCATGGTCTAAACAAGACAAAAGGTGACTTCCCTCCTGCATAATGCATGGGCCCTCTTGTTGTTACAGCTCCGAGAGAAAACCTGGAACAAATAGGATGGAATTATAAGGGTGAAAGAAATCTTCCCAATGACCAGGGCTGCAAAGCACAGCACTGACCCATGACAGTGTTGACCCCGGGGAAACCGGGACACCGAGGCAAGGCTGGGTGGCCAGCAGTGACCGTGAAAGAGAATACTTGCCCTGGGTGGGAGACGAGATGGAGATCTCTGAAGTCCTTTCCAACTCAAAGCCTATGAATTCCTCATCGCTTGTCTCTAAACAAAACTTCAAAGCACTCTCCTTGCTCTTGCTTAAGCTTGCCAACAAAAGCAAACAATGATGTGAACGATCCCAAATTCTCCACGGCTGACTCCTGGTGCAGAATGCTCGCATTCGTGCCTACTTTTCCTTTCAAGTACAGACTCCGTTACACTCAGCCTTAGTTCCAGAGGCAGAGGAGGGGGCATTCTGTCTGAGCTTCTTTGGGAGGAGCCGTCCTGTGATTGAAACCACGTGTAAAGGCAGAGTCACGCACTTCTGTTCAGAGCACGAAGCAGGCGACAACTGGGGGCCAAAGGGAAGAAACTGCTCCACGGTTTTGCTTT
Source organism: Lyroderma lyra (assembly GCA_004026885.1). Taxonomy (NCBI): domain Eukaryota; kingdom Metazoa; phylum Chordata; class Mammalia; order Chiroptera; family Megadermatidae; genus Lyroderma; species Lyroderma lyra. The sequence continues at coordinate 37,464 of PVJL010009723.1, read as the reverse complement.
CCTTCTGCCACCCTCTTAGCTCCCTTTAATCCTGCATGGATGAGCACTGAGAAGGGCCTCTCCCTGCTCTTAACCTTCCATTTAATGTGTCTCTCTGGGAATGGGAGTAGCTCTCAGTGGGCAGCCGCAGGCCTTCCGCAAGGACCCCCAGCAGGGCGTCTGCCTCCAACAGCTGCCGACAGGTTTCCTTGTATCTGGGTGTCTGGGCCCACTCGCCAGAACATCGCTTACATTCCAGTAGGTACAGATGCATCCTGTCTATGTATTTCAGGTTTGATCTTATTGATTACTTCTGACTATTTCTGCATTTTGTTTTTTATTTTTTTATTTTACCTTTAAATTTTCAATTTTAATTTTTTTCATTGCAGTTGACATTCAATATTATCTTAGTTTCAGGTGTACAGCGTGGTGCTTAGACATTGATATGATTTACAAAGTGACACCCCTGACTAGTCTAGTACCCACCTGGCACCACATTCAATCACTGCCATATTATTGATCACATTCCCTATGCTGTACAGTACATCCCCATGACCATTTTATAACTACCAATTTGTAGTTCCTAATCCCTTCACGTTTTCAGCCAGCTCCCCAGCACGCCTCCCCTCTGACAATCGTCAATTTGTTCCGTTTCTATGACATTGTTTCCATTTCGTTTGTTTATTTTGCTTTTTAGAGTCCACATGAAAGTGAGATCATATGTATTTTTTTTTCTCAATCTGAGTTATTTCACTTAGCAGGCCCTCCAGCTCCATTCATGTCGTCACAAACTTAAGACTTCATTCTTTTTCATGACCGAGCAATATTCCATTGTATGTATACAGCACCTATCCTTTATCCATTCATCTGTTGACGGGCACAGGGGTAGCTTCCATAGCTCAGCTATTGTAAATAACACTGCAATAAACCTAGGGGTGCATATGTCTTTTCGAATTAGTATTATGGATTTCTTTGGATAAATACCCAGAAGTGGGATTCCTGGGTCACGAGAGAAATTAAAAGTAGAACCGCCTGTTCTGTACTTTTATGCCTGCTGACAGGGAGTCTCTTCTGAGATCTGCTTCTGTGCACCGGTCTTCTCTCATCGTCACCTCTGTACACGTTCTGACAACCCATCCTGTTTGCCACGTCTTTGTACCTTCTCTCTAAATCCAGCATTCCTGATGGGGCGTGGACACTGCATTCTACTTAAAAGCAAGAGCCTGATCGCCCCGCTCCTCCAGCGAGCAGGCCAACTGCACGTACAGCGGCCGACTTCACAGCCATCTCCGTGAGAAAGTGAGCAGAAGGCAGCCAGCTCCGGCAGCAGATGGCCTCCCGCGTACCGTCTCCCCATAGAAGGCCTAATAACCTTCTGTGTCCACACTTCAGAGAGCACTCCCACTTCTCTAGGTTCCGCTTGTTGTATTTCAGGCTCCCTGTTCACGTTTTCACACAGATCACTGATTTTTCAGGAACAGAACACTGGGTGTTGGCTGAAGGACATGGAGTTTCTTTGGAAGCCTGAAACTGATGGTAGAAGGGTTGCACACACCTGCAGCTACACTAAAGGCTACTGAATTGCACACGCCAAATGGGTGAGCTGCACGGGATGTAAATTATATGACAACAAGGCTGCTAGAGAGAGCACACTGCAGCCCCCCTCCTGCTCGCACTTGCTCTGGAACTGCTCGCCTGCCCACTCTGGCAGACTCAGCTGCCACGCTGGCCGCCGCCCTGGGGAGCGGTGCATGGAGCATGGAACTCGAGGTGGCCTCCAGACAGTGAGCAGCAAGGAAGCAGGGCCCTCCATCCCACCACCCCGCAAGAACGTGCACGCTGTCTGCAGCCGCCAGAGCGAGTCTGCGGCAGCTCGTCCCGCAGTCACGCCTGGCCATGGGCTAGGTCATCGGCCTGTCAGAGAGCCTGACACGCAGCAGCCGGCTAGGGGACACAGAAGCTTGAGCTAAAGGCCCTAACTGTGGAGGCGACTTGTCACACAGCACGAGGTCGCTGGTACACGTCCTCTAGTCCACATTCCTCTCTCTGCCAGATTCCTCCCCAGCTTCCGGAAAAGAGCCCTGCCAACACCCTCCGCTGCAGTGCTTCCCGGTGGACTATGCAGACCAGGCCTGGCCTCTCACCACTCCCCTCACCTGCGAGGCCCCCTTCCCTCTGCACCACGCCGACCATTCTCACATCTCCTCTGGCCCTTGCAAGTCTGCAACACACCAAACCCACCTTCCAGCCACACCCCGTCGCTGCCCCCGAGTGACTTCTCCTGACTGGCAATTTCTTGGGCACAAATAGACTCACAGAGCATTAGTACCTGTGCAATCATTTATGTACTGCTGACCTATTAGAAACTCTTCTTAGAAATCACTTTTCAGAAAGATGTTTGTTTACTCTCAATACTCCTATTTCTGTATACATTTTTACAGATTTGCATTTATTTTATTCATCCTTTCATTTGCCCATCATCAGCATGCTTCTTCCTATACAGCTGAGGAATTCATGCTTTTTGTTCTTTTTGGAGCTTTATTACACTGCATTCTCTTCTTTCACATAGTTTACGTACCCTACCCAACTGCCATCACTGGATTCCCAATGATCTGCTCTGCCGTAACACCGTAATTGCCGTTAGTTAATTCACACGGCTGTGTACACCTCCAGTTTCCCAAACACTATTTAGCTTCAGCTACCATAGCAACCTCTTCACCTACCTCTGGATGTTCAAGTGTGCCTGGCCCAGTACCTTTAAGCTGATTGCCACTAGATTTACTCCCTTTCTTAGCCCAAGACAGTTATCACAGTTTTAAAGTCCTGAACTTATTACTACACACTTTCTGGCAAAGAAAAATTGGGCCTGGTTTTTGGAGGCTCTAACTCACATGAACTTCATTTCATTCAAGGTTCTTTTTTATCATCCTTGGATGAAGTGAAATGGATATGAAAGTGTTCTTCTAGATAAATAAAGGCTGATGTAATAGAAAATGAATAATGACAGCATACACTAAGAAGTTAATAACAAGGGGAAACACCCAGAATCTTCCCTAGGCTAACGTACTTGAAGGCTGGCCAAGGTCGTCACTAACAAGTTTTGGACTTCTCCATCTGCTGTTCTAGAGAAAAGGTTCACATTTCACTCCCAGATACCCACATCCTCGGTGGCAGACAGTCTGATTTATGCTTTGTAAGCTCTGAACCACTGTAATAGAACCTGTCTAACGTGGTTCGGATGGAGAATACATTTTTAGAAAGCAGTTAATCAAATTTAGGAAAGCATAATTTGAAATACGATTATATTCATTCATTCTTCATAGGTGATGTTTTCAAGGGCTCTTTGGCTTATAAGATCATTCTACAATGCCATCCACTTAAATTCAGTTTACATCCCGATTTCTTAAATAAAAAACGCTATCCTTTTGCAGTCACAACCCCCGCTACCCCTAACCCCTGTAAGTCATCTATTTTCCAACACAACTGATGAACCACTAATGCATTGCTATTAACTAAATTCTACAGTTTACATTATGGTTCATTTTCTACCCATGCGCTTAAGCCTCTCCACCAAAGACCCAGTTTTCTTCCAAAGCGCCCACCTGAGGGGCGCTCCTTGCACCTGATGGCAGACCTGCCGCGGCTGTGCAGAAGCACGCCTGTGGTCTCTGCACGTCTGACTTCATGAAAGGGCTGTTTCATGTGTGCCTTGTAATTACAGTTAATAGGCTGCAGACTTGACCATTGTTAAAAGAGTAGATCCTAAACGTCTCACCCCCAAAAAGAAACAGTAATTGTGTAACGAGATAGGAGGGTTAGCTTAACACTACAGTGGTGATCATATTGTAACAGCACAGTGTAGCAAACCAATTTAAGTGTGCATGCCTTAAACTTAAGCTCTGCTAAGTGTCAATTATATCTTAATGCAGCTGAAAAAATAATCATGGTGTATGCCTGGTAGTGGTGGGACCTTTTATCAGAGTGATTGCCTGCTTTGCTTCCCCATGTAATGACGAGTCCATGTCAACGCATTAGGATCTATCCAACAATCATGACAAGAGCCAATGCACGGAGGCCTCAGCTTTACTTCTGGGACCCAGAAGCAGAAACAAACCAATGGACCTGCCAGGGACCGCACTCCTGGCCTGGATGCCTTCCCAACACAAAACCAACTCAACTCACAGTAGGTGAGCCACTCCCGTGAATTTTAACCTTTCTTCCTGCCTTCAGCCACGTTCTGTGAAGCAATAAATAGAACTAAGTGTTTTTTACGACACTGTGATCGTGGCATATTTTTCTTGCCTCTGCCATCTTATTATGTCATCTCACCAAATGCCAGGGAAACATGAAACAGCTGTTCCAAACAGGAGCCAGCACAACGGGAGTTTCCCCTCAGCCACGACGACAAGAAAGCTGTCAGAACTGCACCTTGCCGGCCCGTCATTGGATATGGAGCCCTGAATGCACAGGGGAGTGCGAGGTTCCGTGGGGCTCCGTGGGGCTCCGTGGAAAGAAAAAGACCCGGCCCGGCACTAAAACAAGAAAAGGAAAAATGAAATTCAAGGTCAAATGTCTCTAAGTGCAAAGGCTTTGAGATAATGTCCACATTTCTTTGTGGAACTGGGGGAAAAGGTATGCCAAAATGTTGTTTGGAGTAAGTACATATAACTTTGCAAACAAATGCTGTTTCTTGGATAGTGTGGCTGTGATGCATGTCAAGTGATTCTGCATTGGACACATTTCGCACTGTAGCTTCCCATGCTGATACACACAAAACGTGTCATAAAATGAGGAAGACTGGGAAGGAGGATACAGATAATGGGCGGCAAATGGGATTAATAAAGTTCTACTTGGCTCATTAAATGTGGTTAAAACACAGCTACTAGATTCTTTGTAATCTTAGAGAGCCCTGTGCTTCTTTCTAGAAATATAAATGGGAATAATTAGCAGTATAGCTCACAGGCTTCCAGTTCAAGAATGCAGCCTGCACGGGTTTATGTCATTCCTCTCGTAAGACTTTTTAAATTGATGGTAAATGAGCGGTTAAATAACAAATCCAGGGCAACAAAAATTTTCTGGTACAAAGTTATCAGCAGATGTGCAATTTCAACAAGCGTCTCCGTCAGCATTTCTCAATACAGCCCTACTGGCATTTGGGGCTGACCAGCTCTATGCTGGCGGGCGGCCATCCTGTGCCCTCTGCAGGGACCCCCACCCTCCAGATGCCAGCAGCTCCCTCTGTGGGTGGGAGCATGTTCGTGTTTTAGTCCACGTCCAGACGTGTTATGGAGCCATCTTGGTGTCCCTTCTTGACCTTCTTGACCTCTGTGGTTGCACAGTGTCCCTGTCTGCCACTGCAATTCTGTGAAATTGTTTCTGGTCAACAACAGAAACCCAAACGCAGCTGTGAATGCCAGGCTGGCCCCCAGCCGCCATGGGTCTTTTCCTTTCCAAATAGAAACACTACCCCCGCCATACCCACGGGGAGACTTGGTCTCCTGCCATGGACATCTACAAAGGGCTCGCCTCTGCTGGTAGCAAGCCGTCCACCACACTGGCTCCGGGGAGGTCAGTCACCTCCGAGAACTGCGCCATTCAAAGATGAAGCTTCATTTCACTCTTTCCTCCGAAACAGCGGTTCTCAACCTGTGGGGTGCGACCCCTCAGAGCTGTACTAAAGGGGTGCGGCATCAGAAAGGCTGAGAACCACTGCTCTGAAAGCTGAAGTTCCCATCTTGCCCCACATCTCCTGAGGTGAGCATGCATCATACACAAGATCTTTAGCAAGGGCTCCATCCACCAGGTGAGAAGACAAGTAGGTCCTGGGGGGTCCTCTGCTCTCCCCAGCTCTGGTTGGATGAGGGAGGTCTGAGGTACCCAGCAAAGAGGCCAGGGCTGTGGGAAGGTGCTCAGAGCCGGGCTCAGCGGTTACTACCAACGCGTTCAGAGACGGTTCAATAATCCAATGACCCGGGAAGCGTGCTCCGGTCCACAGCACTCAGAATCAGCGGGAGCCTTTCTTGGAGGTCAACAAAACACTGCCTTTGAGACCTTCCGGCATCAACAGTGACAAGAAAGATTTCATCCCTATTTAGTAAAAGCATGGGCCCACTCAGGTGGGCATTCTGTAACATACGCTTGCCCCTGACGCCTGCTCCTGCTGCTTCTCAGGTCAGTTTAAATGTTTTAAAGAATGAGGCCAGAGAAGAGATTACCTGTGGATGTCTTAAGGCTCTTACAGTTCTCTTTTACCTAGAAATGTATGTTTTCCCCAGGAAAAACACCTGCAGTCACGACAACATGCAGAAAATTCAATCCTATTTACTAACTTGGAAATCACTGAATTGGCTCATAGTTAATGTACTCAACAACTTCTTCTTTTCTTTTTTTTTGTTCATTTCAACAAAGAACAGTCAAGTCAGGGGTAGACAAGAAGTGGGGATGGGGATGTCACTGGTGAGGACCTTCTGCCATATGAGGAATTCCAACTCCTTAGACATCTTCCGACCCACCACTAATCTTACTCCTCTTGGTTGAACATGAAATTGATATTTAAAAAACTTAACGTCAGCTATTAGTTATTTTAATTGTTTGACATTTTCATTTAAAATTGTTATTGTCATTGGATAACTCCAGACAAAGTATTTCTTAAACACAGATTCCTCTGAGCAATTATGAATAGCTAAGTTTAAGCAATATTAGATTAGGGAAGTTCTTTTTTTAAGGTCATTTTTGCCCACATTCATGCCAACCAAATTAAAGTTCATCCTGGTTACACATCAGACTGTGGGGAGTCAGTGATTTCTTAGTAATTTCTGCTGCCATAGCTTTTTGAAACATTAAGAAGTTCTGGTCAAGACTGTTAACTTTTTATTCTGAAAGATTTTGAAATTTATAGAAGAATCACAAGACGTCTACAAAGTATTCCCATGCACCCTCAGCAAATTCACCAGGTGAAACCACTGTGCCCCATTTGCTTATTATCTGTGTGTCTTCTGTACCATTTGACAGTAAACTGGTGACATCTAAATACTTCAGAGTACATTTCTAAGAACAACATGATTATCATACTGCAGAAATATAATACTGATATATTGATATTATTGTCATATTCAGATTTCACCAATTTTCCCAATAATATTCTTTATGGAAAACTGTCCCCCAGATCCACACTGCATTTAGTTTTTAGGCCTATTTTCTTTGTCTTGGATGACACTGGCATTTTCCAAAACAATTGTTTTGTACAATGCTCTCAAGTTGGGCTGGCCTGACAGTTTCTCGTGATGAGATGCAGTTTATACATTTTTAGGCAGAAATGCCACAGAAGTGATGCTGTGTCCTTCTCAGGGCATCACATCAGGAGCAACGTGGGATTCTGTCCACTGTTGATGGTGACAACAAATAACCATTTTCTTTGAAGCAGGTTTACCAATGTTTCTCTTTTGCCACTACTGTGACTACAGACACCTACTGACTTCGAAAATAAAAGAGTGAATTGCCTGTCATGACTCCTTTGAGATCCATACCTGTATCACATTTCTCTTCTACTTTCTTGAAACAAGTCAGTTCTGCCCCTTGACTTTCATTTCTGTTGAATACATGGGAAGGGATAAATAGACTGACACAGACAGTCGTCAATACGGTAATGACTGCAACGAAGAACACGTCTACAGAAACACCCAGTCTGCCCCACTGTCCCAAGGAGAGCCTGCCTGTGTCCGGCATGCCAAAAGCAATTGGGACTAGAGGGTATCTGTAGAAAAGTGGTCCTTTGTAGCTCATTTCTGAAGGCCGACCAGCCGCCACAATGGAATACACATTAAACAAGGTGTTAACATCCTGAAATCTAGAGCCAGCTGAACTCAAAATGGAAAGCAAACTCTTGTCCACAGACAGTCACTCTGCAAAGACCAATGAGAGAATCTTGGGACCGTGGAGTCATTTGGTTCTGCTCCCCAACCCCTATGCAGGACTTCAAACTTTTCCCCAAGATTATTTTTATACCCATTGCCTAAGTATCTCCCAGGAAGTAATTGTCACAACTTCCACTGGAAATTGCTTCTAGAGTCTCAGGATACTTCTAGAGGTGTTATTAAGAGAATATAATTTGGGGCACCTGAAATCTCTCCCTTCGTATTTTTTTCTGGTCCCAATCTGTGAAGAACAACGAACAATTGGTCATTCCTTAAAAACATGGTGGTGATAACAACTGGTAGGGGAATGAACAGAGGGCCGGAGGGGGGACTCCCAAACCATGGAGCTTTTGTTTGGAGAATTTTCCTTTAATCCCTACAAAATTCTCACTGCAAAACTCTGGATCCTCTGCTATAATCTTCATGAGAACGGGATAATTCTTTCCCACTACTATCTTCCTACTTCTAACAGTGCTGGATACATTCTAATTTTTTTACCAATAAATGTTGTTGAATGAAGAAATGAATAAACATCTTATTTTACATCCGAAGAGTATTATTTGTGGTCACTAAAGTAATAACTTTGTCATATTGTATTAACACACTCATTTTCCCCTTCTGTGAATACACTATTCATTCTACAATCAACTGGGGCAATATACTACACTTGATCTTAGCCAAAAGGCCGAGAAGCGATTACTGGGGCAATATAGAGATGACATTAAACATGCTATCTGTACAGTATGAAATTTAATATGTGAATGGAAGATAAATAATCAAGTAATTGGCAGATTCATAGATCAGTGTTCTGATATTTTAGTGTATCAGTTAGCTTCTGCTGTATAACAAGCAAACACAAAATTTCAGCAGCAATATTATACAATAATAAGCATTTATGAGCTCACAAGTCTGTAGGTTGGCTGGGGGTTGGCTGATCTCATTTGGACCCAGGGAGGTGATTCTGCTGATGTTCACAAGTCTGGGAGTCCGCTAGCTCAAGCTCATTCTTTCAAGCCTCATGACATCATGTTGGCTATCATCCAATGGTCAAAGCAAATCACATGGCCAAGCCCAACACCAATAGTATGGTTAAGTGTGTTCCCCCAATGACAGCAAAAGGAAGAGTGAATATATCTGGAAAATAATGTAGCCTGTAACAGCCTCACAACACACAGACTGGCTCCCATTCTTTGTCCACTTCAACTATGAACTAAACTTTCATTTTTCCCAAAATATCGTATTTTCTGTAACTTCTGGGCTTTTACACATGCTGTCCCTCTGCCTAGAATAATCTCCCACACTTTGGTCACCTCTTATGCTATAAACACATCTGTCACTTGCCAAGCTAACTCCTGCTTATTCTTCCAAACTATTATATTCTAGAATTATCTCTAGATCCTGAAATCTAAGAAAATTGCCTACCCCAGATCTTCCTATATGTCCCAGGAACCCTGTGTTTCCCCATGGCACCTACTGAATGTTTGAAAATTGCTCATTTCTCTCTCCTCTCACATGATAATCTCTGGGCGGACAGACTCCATCTTTCTTACTCATCTTCATACCCTCAGTCCCTAGATTAGTACCTACCATACAGCAAACACTCAATAAATGTTCATTGGATAAATAATTTGGACATCGTCACTCATCTTTTGTGAAACATGAACAGTAACCATACTATATAAACATATCACACCTAACATTTTCTTTTTCCACATTTTTCTACTGAAGTTAAAAAATAAAAATAATCTTAAGCTCTCCTTATGGAGAACTACAAGTTCAAATCAAACACATGAGCTCCAACTCAATCAGAGCAACAAGCTGCCCCATTCATCTGAGGATAATCTGATGTTCACTGGAATTTTCACAGCATGAAAAATGAACTACTTAAACCAAGAATAAACTAGAAGTTGTAGTTTGAGCCCTCTGTAGCTCAGGATATATTTTTGATAGTTAAAAAATACCCTATTACATGGGGAGACTGACCCCTCCAAATTGGAACTTTCGGTTTTATTCAAGCTATAACTTCCCTCCCTTTCTAGCTCATTCTTAACAAAACTTCTAGAACAAATGTCCCCGATGACTGAATCTTCATTCTTAAATCACTGCTAGTAGCATACCAAAGGCTGCCTGGCAATACAAATGCAGTTTACATCTGTCATTTACAGTTCTTTGTAAAAATATGAGCTTCTCATGCAAATTTATAGGCTTCTAGACTACATTTGAATGACTTGTCTATTTAGCATCAATACTGAAAATAAGGACTTTGTCATAAAAACCCATTCACCAAAACTAAACCAATGCTCTACTCTCCACTAAAACACATCCATTTTCCCAATGAATCACGCTAAGCTCAATGAGCATTAAACTCATGATGACAGCGATCCTCAGAGAAAGCATTCGGCAGCAAATTCTCTAAAGGATTTACTTAGACTCTCAATATGATGACCCAGAACACTTTACAAGGGGCTGGTAAGAGGATTTCAACAATCCACTGCGCCTTCCAATCAACAACTAATTCATCACTACCAAATGGCTTCTTCAGAGCATGGCCACAAAGGAATAAATGGAACAGAATGTCTATTGCAACGTCTCTATACACTCACTTAGCTCTTTAGAAAACCATCCTCAAGAGGCAGGGACAAGTCATCAATGACTTTCAACAAACGCAACTAAAGACAACTTACCACGTCTGTGCCTATTTCTTGTAGCTGTGGTTCTCATTTGGCAATGTCTAGAGACATTTTTGGTTGTTGTGTCCTGGGGGGGGGGGGGCTGTGCTATTGGGTAGAGATCAGGACTGTGGTAAACACCCCGCAATGCACAGAACAGCACCTCCACACACAACAAAGATCATCCAACCCATAATGTCAACAGTGGTGATATGAAGAAACTTTGCCTTACAGAAAGTTAATAAATGCAATTTCTAGAACGGTGCTGTCCAATATGGCAACCACTAACCACTAGTCTTTGATATGTGCAAGGTCTAAATTAAGATACACTGCAAGTTAAAAAAACAAAAACAAACAAAAAACCTCCAGATTTTAAACACTTAGCCTGAAAAAAAATGTAGAATATCTTAATATTTTTATATTGACTAGATAGGGAAATGGAAATTTTTTGGTATATTGGGCTAAATACACCATTAAAATTAGTTTCATCGCTTTCTCTTTACTTTTTTTTAGTACGTGGATTAGAAAGTAGATCACAATCATGGCTCATACTGCATTTCTTTCTGGTCAGCACCGGGCTAGGAGTTCCTTTGTTTCCTGAGGACAGCCACATTTCAGTTAGTGGTTCTCTCAAAGAAAGGTGAAATGTGAAAGTACCAATTGCTAGTTCATATCAGGTGAATATCAGTACCAAGGTATTTAATCAGGTCAGAGATACATGAACTGCAAGATGAACTTTTCCTGTTTATGTTGATTTGTAAAACAGGACTGAGATTAAAAAATGTAATAAAGAACAGGGTCACATACTATTTTTTATGCACAAATGGTTAAGAATTAATTCAATTTCAAAACGATAAACAGATTCAAAAGCTACAAGGTAAGCAACCGGGACTTCCAACAGTAGGCAGATACGGTGGAGAGGCAAGCACAGTATGTAGCTCATTTAAAAAAATGACCTTGAGAAGAGCAGACCAACTCAACACATCTGTTCAATTGGTCATTCATCAGACTCGAAACCTCTCTATGCACAGTACCATGGGGGCAGTGCGAGGGAGTAAATGCCAGAGTTCCTTCCTTTTTTTCTAATTTTTCAATTACATTTGACATATATTTTATTGGTTTCAGGTGTGCAGCACAGTGATGAGACATTTATATAACTTACAACATCCTCATTCCGATACATCTGGTTCCCCTCTGACACCACACACAGTTATTGCGGTGTTGTAGACTGTGTGCCCTAGGCTGCACTTTACGTCCCTGTGACTGTTCTGTGACTCTGAATTTGGACTTCTTTCCTTCCCCTTTTGTATCCACTCCTCCAGCCCTTCTCCCATCACTCCAACAAATCTGGTCCCCATCTTATGCCACCCATAGTTATGGCACTATTACTGACTGTATTCCCATGTTATACGCTGTATCCCCATGACTATTAGTTTGTAACCAAACTGAACCCCCCAATCTCTTCCCCTTACTTCACTCCTCCCCCAAGCCTCCTCCCATCGGACAACAAACCGCATGTTTACTCTATCTATGAATCTGGTCCTGTTCTACTCGTTTGTTTTCTTCTTTGGATTTCACCTATAAGCGACGAGAATTTGCTTGTCTTCCTCTGTTTGACACTCCACTCAGGGCAGTACTCTCCATGTCTTTTGATTGGAGCTTTTAATCCATGTAACAACTAACTGTTGATAGATATGTAGCTATTGCCATTTTATTGTTCATAATTTTTGCTCCCCCTCCCACCCCCATCTTACAGAAGTCCCTCTAACATTCCTTGTAGTTCTGGTGTGGTGGTGATGAACTAACTCCGTTAGCTTTTCCGTATCCGCTCTTTATCTGTCCTTCAATTTTGAATGTGGCCTTGCTGGATACATTAATCTTGGTTGTAGATTCTTGGTTTTCATCACGTTGACTATTTCCTGCCACTCCTTTCTGGCATGCAAAGTTTCTGATGAGAAATCAGCTGAGTATGGGTGCTCCCTTGTAAGTTATCACTTGCCTTTCTGTTGCTGCTTTGCTTTTAAAATATTCTTCTTTTTGAACTTCTGCCATTTTAATTACGTGTCTCAGTGGGGACCTCCTGGGGTCACAGCGAGGTCCAGTTGTGGTGTCTCACAGCCTCCGCCTCTGGGCCTCTTTTTCTCTATCCTGCAGGCTGAGTGAGGTCCGAAGTGCTCCCTCTGACTGATTTCACATAGTCAGGTGGCCCTCAAGCTCCATCCATGTTGTCACAAATGGCAGGATTTCCTTTTTCCTCCAGGCTGAATAATATGCATATATATAATCACATGTTTTTTATCCACTCATTCGTGCATAGACACTTATTTCCATGTCTTAACTATCGTGAATGCTGCTGCAAGGAACACTGCAGACACCTTTAGGAGATGGTGATTTTGTTTCCTTCATATAAATACCCAGAAGTGAGATTGTTGGATCATATGGTACTCGTACTTTCAGTTTGCTGAGAAACCTCCATGCTGTTTTCCAAAGTGGACGCACCAATTTACACCCCAACCAATAGTGCCACAGGGGGTCCCTTTTCTCTACATCCTCGCCAACACTTGTTATCTTTTGTCTTTTTGATGACAGCCATTCTAACAAGTGTCAAAAGCTTTGATATAGCAAATAAGTAACAGGTAATGGGTTCACATACTTACCTTAAACTTTAACGGGTGGTTTTTCCCCTCTGGCTTCTGAAACTAGGCGTGTCACATAACACCATCAGCTCCCCTGGACTCCACGGTAATAAGGTTTCATCTGCCTGCAGACATAAAGGAGATTACATTATTGGTCCCGTATTTATTGTCAACAAAAGTCTAAGCAAAAGTATGCTCAGCAATTTAAGGTTAAGTGTGCCAGCAATGAGAATACCAGGATGTCTAAGATTTGTTAAGTTCCAAAGTAATAATTAGTAATGACATTTAAATATTTTGTTAGAAAACATCCTCTTCCCTAATCTCCAAAGACATTGAGGCCAACAGCGAAGTCAATCTAATTAGGATAGAGTAGGAAATACAACTTTCTCTGAGAAAGAAGAGTGACTAATTAAAAACTAGAAGTAATCAGATAAAATAACTTTTTGTAAATATTGTTAATTACTTCCTGAAAATCCAATATGTTCAGAGTAGAACCCAAGTTTTCACATGACATTGAAATTCAATATTTCTACCATTTTCTTCATGGAAGTACAGAATCATAAAGGAGAAAAATACATATTTTTAAAAATTTCATTTTGCATAAAACAAAAAGAAAGTTGAACTACAAACCTCCAAGTATCAAAAGAACCGCCAGTGCCATCGGAGGTTGATCAGGGTGTGTTGAGGAAAAGACAGAAGCAAAAGAGACCACGGGGATCACACAGCCACTAGAGCTTTGATGAAAAACGAGCAACAACTCGCTGCTCAAAGACACAGCCAAGCAGAGGCCCAGCGCTCAGACCACTGGTCTGCGAGAAGTCCGAGTGAACCAGCTGGCAGCAGGAGCTGCCGAAGCCACTTAGCTTCCAGAAACAGACAAAGTGGCATCAAAGAAACAATCACACAGACAAGTTCTAATTGCAGGCACTGTGCTATCTCTCCACAGTGGGAAAGAGAGACATTTGAACTAACAAATTTTCAAACATCGGCCTCCATCAATGGCTGAGAAGTAAAGGGTAAATAAAATTACACACCAGATATCCTGGTACATGGGTTCTGCGTCTTTCTCACAGAAAACCACCAGAAAATAAAACATATATATGTACATATATGCAGAAGTTAGTAGCTTTCTTCTATGTAAACAATACAATTTGGAAGATAGAAATGAAGACAAGGCGCCATTAAAAAAGCAATAATAAATATAAAATGTCTAGAACTAAACTTAAGAAATTCGTAAGAACTTTAAGAAGAATATGTTTAAGTTCTGACAGGAGGGAGAAGAAAAATTAACCCTACTAAAGGCACTGTAACTTGTGGAGTGATCCGCTTCAGAACATGATCACCTCTAAATGTATGCAGAATGGAGCCTAAAGGTGTTGTTTTAAGAATCACATATGCTCGTATTAAACTTCATAGGAACCACAGGTAAGTAAGACAAGCCAACCGAAATCTAAAGTAACTCAGTGATAAAATGGAAACAACTCAATAAAAAATAGGCAAAATTTTAATAGACATTTCAGGAAGAAAAGCTATCCAAATGGACAATTAACACATGAAAAAATGTTCAGCCTCATTAGTCATCAGCGAAAGGCTGATGTGATTCTAGCACATACCCAGCCAGTATGACAAAAATTAACGAGCCTATCAAATGATGCTGAGGAATGAGAGTGAAAATGGTATAACCACCTTGGAGAAAGGACTAGGGTTGTCTTAAAAACCTAAAAACCTACCCTTTGACCCAGGTATTTCATTTATATGTATTCACTCTATCCCAAAAAAAAGGAAAAGAAAACAAAAGGTCCACGAAATAAACTATTCAAGGGCATTTATAGCAGCTTTATTCACAACAGCCAAAAACTGCAAACAGCTCAGGTGTTGGTTGAGACAATAAATAAACCAAGTGTGGTATATTCATATAAGGGAACATCGCTCACCAATATAAAGAAACAAACTACATATGCAGGTAACGACGTGATTAAGGCTCACCAACACAGTGCTAGTGAAAGAAACCTTCCCCAAAGAATGCATCCTCTATAAAGTCAGACGGCAGTAGCCTCTGTGGGTGTGGGCATGGGCTAGCAAGAGGCCTGAGGGCATTTCCTGGGGTGACAGAAATGTTCTGTTTCTTGATCCAAGTTTGGGTTACACAAGCATATGCATTTGTGAAAATCCAGTGGATATGTACCTAAGATTTGTACATTCCATTGTATGTAAATCTTAGCTCAATATTTTAAAACCGCTATAAACAAATACTAACCTCTACTTAATGATGAAGCATGTTAATACTTAGGAGGAAGTGTGCTGATGTCTCCAATTTACTGTGAAATGCATCCAAAAACTAAGACAGATTCATGCATGCGGGCATGAGCAGCTGGACAGATACGTGGCAAAGGCAGATCAGTAAAATATTAGTGGGAGAATCTATGTGCTGGGTAAATGGGTGTTCACTGCAAAATTCTTTCAACATGTGAATATGTTTGAAAGCTGTTTAGTAAAATGTTGAAAAATGTCTGAAGAAACTAAAATACTAATGAAGGAAGACTCACTCTGTCGTATGCTAAAACTTACTTATGGTAAATATTAAGTTTAACATAAATCAAGAAGAAAATCAGTGTGATAGAGTGGAAAATTTCTATTTAGAAACAGTCCCCTAATATATGGGAATTTAGTGCTGTTCAACAGGTATAAAATTTCAGTCATACAAGATGAGTCAGTTCTAGAGGTCTGTTGTACAGAGTTGTGCCTATAGTTAACAATAGTGTGCACTTACAATTTTATTAAGAAGGTAGGCTTCATGTTAAGTGTTCTTAACACAATAAAAAAATACATAGAAATTAAGTGTATTTTATAGGTGACAACTCAAATCACAAGGGAAAAGATGGGTCATTTAATAAATAGCACTGAGACAAACAGGTGCCTTCCAGAATAATCTATTTGGATCTGTGCCTCCCACCTTACTACAGAATAATTCCAACTAGACCAGATATTTAAGTATATAGAAAATGTAGAGGGCACTAATAAACTAAAGAAACCAGAAGATCATTCTTCTTTTAACAAGGGGAGAAGGCCTTTCCAACTCTGACCAAATGCCCGAAGTAATAAAAATACGGATGAATTCAACCACGCAGAAGTCAAAGTTTTTACGGCAAAACTACAATAAGCAAATCCAAAAGACATGACAAACAGGGGGTGGGGGGGGGCGGATAATATATCACAAAGTTAATTCCTCTAATAAATAAGTAGCTCATAGATATAATGTCAGCAACTCAGTAGGAAGAAAGAAAACAAACAGAAAAATGATATGAACAGAGAATCATAGAAAAGAAAAGACAAATGCTTTTTAGTACCATGAAAATATCCTCAACCTCAAATATAACTGGAAAAAAAAGTACTTCCGTGTGGTTTTAATTTACAGTTCTATCAGAAATGAACAAATAAAACTGCAGAGTGTATAATTCACTTTTAAAAGGAGAGAAAGAAAACACACACACATATACATAACAACACAGAAAAATGTGTTTGTACATCTTTTTTAAGCTCCAGAAAGGAACACAAGATATAATAAAATGCTTGCTTGCTCCAAGTGACGGGGGATGTTTTTCACAGTATATCCTTTTATACTTTCTGAATTCTTAATCATGTAAAATACCACCTAATAAAAAAATTAGATTTTAAAAAAGTGAAAAGAATTTTGTTGCAAACAAAACTGGGAAGCAACCGAGTTCTAGCCCAGCTCAGCTACTAATTAACCGTGTGAACTTGGCCCAGGGTCGTGGAATCAGACTGTTCTGGCTGTAAAAAATCTGAGAAGTATTCTCCCCTGTCACTTCTGTCCTGTCCTGTAGCACAGGAAACAGAAGCACAGAATCAATTAAATGGCTTAGGCAATGTCACACACAGGCACTTTATGGCAGAGGCAACCAAAGCTGTCAGTTTCTTTTTCAGGTGGGAGTCCTGCCGTAATTAAGAGATGAAAAGACAGGCCACGGGGACTGGGAGGACATATTTGTAAATCACATAACTGACAAAGGACTTGGGGCCGGAACGCATAAGTAACTCTCAAAACTCAACAATAAGAAAAAAAAACGAGTAAGCCCTAAAAAGATGCTCAACCTCGTTGTCATCTAAAAAATACAAATTAAAACCAAATCACTATGCATCTCTAGAATGGCTAAAGCTGTTTTTCTAAATTACAATGCCAAGTGGCAGAAAGAATTCTCATGCATTGCCGGGGTACAAAATGCAAAAGGGTGCAAACACTTTAGAAAATAGTTCAGCTGTTTCTTGTAAAGTTAAATATGAACTTATTATACAAGTATAACATCTACCCCTCCTAGGTGTTTACCCAAGAGAAATAAAAACTTACATTGACAAAAAAAACTGTACATAAATATTTATAGCAGTTTTCTTCATAATTAACGAAAAAGCTACAGAAACAACTCAATTTGCCTCTCAAGGACTGTGGACCCACACAATAGAATACTATGCCACCATAAGGAACAAAACTGCTGATCCATCAGCACCCTGGATGGATCTCAAAGGCATAATGCTGGGTGAAGCAGCCACTTTCAGATGGCAATATGCTGTGTGATTCCATTTACCTGACGTTCTGGAAAAGGCAAAACGGGAGGAATGGAGGACGGTGAGAGGTTGCCAGGAGTTGGGGTAGACAGAGAGGATGACTGAAAACGGAAGCAGGAGGAAATCTGGGGACACTGGGTCCGCTCTGTCTCGTGACTGGTGGTAGATACACAACTCCATGCACTTGTCAAAACCCACACGGCTGTGTAACACAAAAGCTAGATTCTATGTGTGTGAATTTAAAAAGTTTTTAAAACTGGAATGTTGAATTAAATGATTTTTATGGTCCTTTCCATATCAAAAGATACAAAGATTCTTTTGTTTTTTAAAAGGACAATTCACTACCAAGGAACCACCAAGAACTAGTGAGATTTGTATTATATGCGGTAAAAACAAACAAACAAACAAAAAAAGCCTCTTCATTTTTCATTTAAAAAAAGAAAGCCTGACTATGTACAAAATGCACAATGCAATGATGACGTGGAGAAACGGGAAGCCCTGAAACGAGTGAGAAATTCAAGGCTCAGGACTTCATCTCATTTGGAGGTGCTAACCAAATAGAACAACGGAGCCGGTCCCCAGTCTCCCCTTCCAGAGTTGCCTACCACCGTTTTAAATTCCTTTCTGGAGGCTGGCCCTCCCCTACATACCCACAAAGCAAGCTCCTGGATACTGGGAGTGTCTCAACACACAGCACCCTTCCCAGTGTCGCCTGTTTCCTTCTGGGCCCTCGGGTCCACAGGCGCCAATGATGCCCTCAGCAAGCGGCAGGCAGAGCAAGGCGCACACAGCCAACTATAAACAAGGAAGCCAAGTTCCCAAGAGGCTAAGGCAGCCTGAGGCCAAGAGGCAGAGGTGCCAGGGGCACTCCTCAGCAAGCCGAACAGGTGGCCACCCCCTCTCCACCCCTCGGCTCTAGAAACCCCAGTCCATGGTACGTCATTACACCACGTCCCCACTACTCACAGCAAAATGCCAAACCTTCTGATTACTGAGATATTAAAAAAAAAAATGCTAGGGGAAAAATAGAGAGGCAGTTATTTATATTATTGTAAGCTTTTTAAAATGATTCCCCTGAATGGGCTATTTTTCTTCTTTTCTCTCTGGCTATTACCACTTTTATCCTGTGGCTATAATACATGTTTGCCACTGGTCTCGAGAACACCGGAATCCGCTCCAAGCCATCACACATCCCACTCTCACAGTGACTCACAGGGCGTCCGGGGACAGGCGCAGAAAGGCACAGCATCCTCGGGTGTGCAGGGTGCCCCAGGTCGAGGCTGCAGCTCCAACAGCACCCAGCACCCCGGAAGCACAGTGCAAAGACCCAGACCAAAGAGGGGATTGCCAAGGAGATGGGTCACTTATTTCATGACCACCAGCTTTTGTTAACTCTACTTTCCAAGAAATTATGTCACCTGGTTCCAGAAGAGGAACGGCTTCTTTCAGCCTGATGATTCACAAATGAAAATGGGGGGGCAGGGGGATGATTCATCAGGTGGTTTTTCTCCTGATCACAATTCAATGGGTGTAATCTCAGAGCTCCAGTGAAGTAGTTATCATGGGTAAAGGGCCTTCTGATTGTTTATTTTAAAATATTCATGGTCACAATAGAACATCTCACCTAGTTTAGAACTAGGCATAAGCAGGAGATCAAGAATGGTTCTCTGATGTGACTAAAGGGAAAATATAAATTCAAAACTTAAACATTTTTTTGGTCAAAATGACTAGTATGTTGTGTTCACTGACTCAACTCAGCAACAAGGGTAGGAGTATGAAAAATTCAAATTAATTATATGCATTCATTAAAATTAAATCTAAGTGTCGATATTATATAGTCAGTTTGAACTTCCAATTTTTAAGAATTTGATAATTCTAAGTGCAAATTAATAATACTATATTTGAACCACTTGAGAAACTCCATGTATTACTAGGCTGTCTTTTAGACTTGAATCAAATTTTAAATAGCCTTCCAAGGTGTTAGGACTAGTTTTCTCTCTTTGGTAAAGACGACAAACTGGCTGATGATAATCAGTGAGTTTAGGTCACTCCATAGCAATTCCTCAAGAGACATTTGAATAAAAGTTGTTAGAGAGCTTATCACACAAGATGTGATTAAGACATAAATGAGAATAAATGGACTAAAACTGTCAATGGCATTCAGTTATATTCTAAGAACAACCCTTAGATACATTTCCATCTATATCTATGTTCATACTAGCAATACAAATTTGACTTTGGAAAATTCTGGAAGTATGTGGATATTTAGAGAGAGAATTATGCTTATTTATGTGTTTTAATTGAGATCAAACCAGACTCTTCAAAGTATTATTGCTGTTTGACCGTATTTCTCTTTAATTTCTGCTGACTAGAGGAAAGCACTGGTGTACATATCAGGACAGATGGGCAGCTGTAGGGACCGGCGGGTAGGGCTGAGAAGGCCCAGGTTCACATGGGACAGGAGGCCTGGCAGCAAAAGTGGCTGTGAGAAGAGAGGGGACTCAGAGACAGAGGAGGGAGCAGCTAGACTCTCACATCCCTGGCTCCCAGAAGCAGACAACAGCGGTTGATGTGGGCAGGTTTCCCAAATCCCCTGGCCCCACTCCGTCGCGTGCTTTCCAGGGAGAGTGGGTGGTCTCCAACAGGGCCCCCTTCTGGAATACACGTCTATGCGTACCTGCTCTCTCGGGAGCCCATCTCACCTCGACCTGCACACGTCCCCTGATTTCCTGTCTAGAAGGGGTCCTCCATTTTCCCTAGGACCTTCGGCTCTTGGAAACCAGAGCGCAGGAGAAACCCTGCAGGGATTTTCTGCCGTGTGCACTGAGGCCATGAGCTGACATGAACGTCAGCGCTTAAATGTGGAAAAGGAGTGATCAGGAACTATCAGGAGGGGGACCCACCATGTCCAAGACCATGAAAACATCACTGTGAGAATCAGTAGAAACGGGGTGCAGGCACAGATGAGTCTGAGAGGGACCACGGCTTCCTGTCAGAGCTCAATTCTATGGGGAGACGTCCAACCCTAAACCCTGGCCACACTGCAAAGCACCACTTGCCGCCTCTTTGGAAACCAGATGTAATAAAAGCAAAATGGACAGAAGCAGAAAAACTGGCTCATGCAACTTAGCACAACCGTGGCTCCTTGCTGGTAATTTCTGCAAGTATTTCAAATAACGCTGACTCACATCCCTGTGATCGTTCCCTGCTGCTGTGGAATGACACAAGCTCAAAGCTCTCTGAAGTGAACTTTTCTATGGTCCTGTTTCAGAAGTACCAGGAGTCACTGCTGAATGACACTCGTGAAAACCTAGCAGGGTGCATACCTCTGAATGGGAACAAAGATGTGTATATTGGAAAGTGATTTTCATAGGCCCATACACACATACATCTTTCTCCTGTACATCTCAGTCCTTGTCACGTGATCATTTTGCATTTACATTCTTATCCCAGAGTAACACTGTCCCCGGGAGGTATACACAACTGCCTAAAATGTAAATGTTAGCCTGAATGGATATATACCATCAGGCCTAACATGAGACTGTCCCAAAATCCAAGTTGCAAATATAAATCACATTTCTGACACATTCATTTGTTCATAGCCAAAAAGGCAACCATCCATCAACTATTAATTAAGAGAGATTTTAGGGCCATCCAACTAAGAGAGATACTGTGGCTGCTAAGCACTGCAGTAAGTTAGTTTATCTGCATTCCGAAGTCTTGTTTCATCCATGAAATACTATCACTTGATCCCTTAAAAAAAATAAAATAAAAGTTGGAGGCTGCCAATAGCTTTCGTGAGTGTGGACTGGAAATGTGACCACGTGGAGAACTGCTCTTCCACACTCCCCACCACTTTAATCATCTAGCCTAATCAACAACCGACCAGAGCTGCATGACAGAGCACGTGCTGTGACGGGAACACAAACGCATCACCTCACAAGGACCTGCCTGCAACGGGCTGGAAGGCACGAATGCTTTGAGAGCCCCATGATGATGAACTTCAGAGCCCTCATAAAATGGGAAAGTGACACATTTTCAACCGAACCACCAGCATATATTCAAGGTCTTTCTTAAAGAAAGGAAATTCAATAGTGTTTCTCAGTCACACTTGACAATTGTCTGGAATAGTCTGGGATATGGCAAACCTCAGCAAAAGGCTCCTCATATTCACCAAACAATGGGAACTTCAGCCAAGAAAAATAACAACTGTACTTGGCGTGACAAGAGCAGGAAGACAGCCATCCTGTCCACCAACGGAACGTATCTTTTTCCTGAGAGATGGAGGATTAGCCACGTTCCTGTGTCATGTGTCTGGAAGAAACTAAGGAATGGGTGGAAGTATATTATCTTTAGCATACGTAAAGGGGAAGTAAATCTCTATGTCTTAGGAAGAGATGCATGTGATCCAGGGAACTAGCCCATTGAGATATATATATATATGAATGTTCCCAAATCTTATTTTGGAAATTTCAAGAGCTGACCTGTTATTTTGCTGACCTGAAAACAGTTCATCCATGTAGCACACAATTCTCAGCACAGTGGGAACCTCGGCTGTGGGCACCCAAGGAATGTTTTCATTTTGCACAAACACAAGCCAGAAATCGTGTTTAAAAGTTTACAACGCAAAGAACAAAGAGCTTTTGCGCCTGTGACTAGGCAGCAGAAGTCTCACCCGTTACCTGGGCCCACCTGAGCCCCGAGGCCACCCTGCCTCCTCACACACTTCCACACAGACGTGTGAGGCAGCCCGAGACGCGAAGCCGAGGAGCCCACCCCCACCACGAACCTGGCCGGCTTCGGAGGAAGAGCCACCCAGCTGGTGGACTGTGCAGACAGAGTCCCGGTCAGCAACGCCATTCGCAAGCAGAGAACACTGCCAGTGCGAAACTGAGGGAACAGCTTTTGTAACGACTTCTTGCCAACACCCGTGGCCAACAATTGTAGCACTGGACCTCTGTTTCCTTCGAGCTACACTCTGGTGGCCTCACCTCGGTGCACCCTGTGGCACCCCACCGTGCCAAACTATTTGCCCTATCTCCTCCTCCGCACACACCCAGGGGTCTGGGTCTTCCCACGCTTTCTCTGCCCATGTCCTATGTGCATTCTTGATGGAGAGGCTGGACCACTGGAAAGTTCTCCTCTTTGAAAGATGTGTCAGGAAGCAATTTCGCAAACTGCAGAGCACAAACACTTCAATATTTACGTGACTCCTCCTGACACTAACTAAATCAGACTCAGGAATACCTGCATTACCCCAACTATCTGCCTCACTGCATTCTTCAAAACGAGGAGGTGGGGAAGTTCATGTGCTCATCTTCTGTTATCTCTTGTTGCTAGGGAAACTTGTATTTTTCAGTGGGGATAATCCTAGCATCTCGAAAGAACCAAGCACAACCTTCCTTCCCCTCTTGAGATGAAATCTATGTTTTCTCCAGAGAGCTTTCTCCTAAGTCACCCTGGCCACTCAGTCCCCAAGACCCAACCTCATCGAAAACACGTGCAGGGCTGAATGTTCGCTTTGCGTTGTCACACTCCGCCTGTGCCAAACAGAGGTGTCCACGACTTTTGTCTCCAAAAACAGAATGACTTTCCATCCACTCAAGGCGTTGGTTGGATAAGGACCTCCACTAACGCCCCTGAGATACAGGGGGGATGAAAAAACCCCATTCTGCCCCATAAAACTGGAAGTTGTTTTACTGAGAGAGCCCCCGATGTGAAAACAAAATAAAAAATAATTACACTCAGTTCCATGGCGTTTTCTGCCTGAAAACATAAAAGGGAATCAGCAAGCACGGTGGGAAGCTGCCCACAGTTACTCAATCCTCAGGGGTCTTGCAAAGCAGCAGCCTCTGTGTGCGCGGCCCACACCTACCCCAGGAAAGGCACACTGCACACGGCTTTGCAAACGTGGGTGGCATCCGTGGGTCTGGGGCTTGCTCATTTCAGGGCAGCTTAAGTGGCCGGGAGCACATTTTGTAATAGGAAGGCAGTTGTGTCCAGAATCAAGTGATCTGCATCCTGCTTGTGGAGACCATGGGTTCTACCCCCAAACCACACACATCCTCATAATTCGTTTCTGAGCATGCTCCACACTCACCTTCAAATTCTCCCTGCCATAGTGCCCACTGCCAAGAATTTAAGCAAGGGGCCACTGAATGCTAACTGGGACAGACTGAAAAGACTTCCTGTCTTCCACATAGGGTGACATCCAGGAAATCAAGAAGGAAATGGTCAGGGATCCGGCTGGTGATGGCAAAATCAAGTGATCGTTGAAACAGGGGTTACAAATGGTTGAGAAAACACTTTACCTTGACCCACCCACCCCCCTCTATTCACATGAAACAGGAAAATTTGTGCAAAAGGGACCTGAAAGTTTAACTGCAATTTTTAGCGTGAACTATACTGTATGTACATCAGCCTGGTTTGCCCACAACAGATGCTGTGACCAATGTGGTCTGAGGCCCACGCGTGAGGCTTACTAACTTGTTGGCCTTTGTTCAGTTACCAAGAGCAATGTTTGGTGCGCATGTGAAAGTTGGTCCCACAATTTAGAAGACCCCGTTCTATAGGCCAGGGCAATGTGTGTGGCCCGTGGTCCAGCAGCAGCCTCAGTGGCAGAAATGCACATTCTCAGGTCCCACCGCAGACCTAGAGGATCAGAAACATTGAGGGTTTGGGGGACCAGGCATCTGTGTTTTCACAAGTTCCCCAGGCGAACTGCACACCCAAGTCTGAGAACTGCTGGTCTGGGTTGTTCGGACCCTGCACTACAAAGTCCCCTATGGTCCTTATTTGGTCTGGGCAGTACTGAGGAATGTCTGATTTAGGGAGAAGCCAACCCTCCACTCCGAAGGACTGAAAGGGAAGAGCGTCTTGCCAGTCAGCATGTAAACTGCGATCGCCTCTCAGGAAAACACTGACAGCATCGCTGAGCAAGCTGTTCCATCCCTGACCGTGACCCAGGGCAAGCAGAGCTCACATGCACCGGGCATCATGACCAAAACGTCCCGAGCTGCACTGCTTGAAAAAGCAGAAGACTAAAGACAACCCAACGCCCCAAGACAGGAGCATGGATGAACCATCACGGCACAGCTCCCCACGAAAAGCCTTACAAATAAAGGTGGAAAGAGATTGAGAAACAAAAAGCTGTGGGGGAAAGCAAGTCCCAGGAGGACATTCCTCATGTGAAATACAAAAGCAAACGTAAACTACATACTATTTATGTATTTGTATGCATTCGTATGTATTTATATTTTGTATCATATGTATGTGATAAAAAGAGCAGGAACGCCAAAGCAAGGGAATAAAAACGGCAGTTTTCAGGCTCCCAGTTATCTCTGGGCTGAGGAGGCAGGGAAGATAAAAAGGGGGGGGGGATGTCCATACAGGTGGGGTGAGTGATTAGCACCTTCCTGATTCTTGGGTTCAGCGGGCATTCATATGTTATTTCAGGACTGCAATGAAGAATAAAGCTAAGGCCGTGCCCGGACCATGGTAACAGCAGGCCCCGTTCTGTGCACTTGACTTGTTTTTAAATGTTACAAAAGATGCACAGAGCATTCCCTCCAAAGGAATCAGGACAGGGAACTCAATTTCTACAAGAGCAATGACAGAAAAAAATAAAGATTAAAGAAGTGACAGAAGAGAGGGAAGGATTTTCACATCCTAAAAGACGCTTTGTCGTGGCCTGAAAAAATAAAGGGTGTACCCAAGCAGTCATAATTTTTGCCTCTGTTGAGCCATTACTACATGCCCCACACTCTCTACCCGAGTGCTTCTGCTTCTGAGCTCATTCTCATCTTGCTAGAGTGAGGGAGCGCTCTCAGCATCCTTTATGGAACAGATGAAGAAGCCTTGACATTGGTTAGATCTTTATGAAGGCTGCCTACCCTACCCGCACAAGTTACTGATGTCCTAACCCATTTTTTTATGTGCCCCACAGCGACTGAGATGGGGAGAAGATGAGCTGGTAGGCCCCCACTCCACCTAACTCCCTGGAATATTCGGGGCAATGCCAACAGCACCCTAGGGCCTCCCTGGCTGCCTGGCTTCTTCTCTCCCTTAATCAAAGGTGCCAGAGCCCAAACGTGAAACTGAACGGGAAGGAAACGCTAATACGGGTAAACTGGCCATCGCTCTCACCCTTCCCATCACAAATGCACACTGCATGCCTTCAGCAAGTCTGTGGGGAAAAAATGCCCAAACAACACGTGTTCAATCCTATATGGGTCCAACTAACTGAGACACTGATTGCTGTGTCGTTCAAGGGAGAGGAGTCATCTCTCTCAATCGATGGGGCGAGAATCACAGTTCACAGGGCTCCGAGGAGCCTCGGATGACTACATGATTCTCCCACAGAATGAAAAGGCGAGAACATTGTGATCGTGGGGCAGGGTGGGGGGAGCTTTAAAAAAAATCCTGACACCCACGCCACATCGCAGATAGTAACATCATAATCTCTGGGCTGGGACAGGGACCAGGCTCCCAGGAGGACTCGGGGCTACCATCACCCAGAAACTTGGGGAGAAAGCAGCTGGAAACGAGCTGGGGACTTTTCAGATGGCTTTCAGGTACAGCCAAGCCAGGGGAGCAGAAGCCATCATCTCTCTGCCCACGCTGAACATTTTACATTTTGGACTTAGGGTTATATACAAATAGTACTTGCTAATGGGAAAAAGGCTCCCTCCCATGACAATGCTTTTCTCTCTCTTGAAGCTTTGAATCAGGGCCCAGAGCTGAGTTTTTCGCAGGGACTCTCTGTTGTTATCTGAATCACAAGGGAAACGCTGTTCCCCGGGGCCGTGCCATGCCACTTCTGGGGGATGTTGTTTTTTTCCTGTGGAACTCACTTGTTTTGAACTTTGTATCTTTCCTTTGAATGACTGTCTTATCTCTATTAATTTCCCAAAGGGAACAGAGCCTGTCTAACAAGTATTTAGCTTCCTAGCAAAGAAAAATAACCACTTTCCTCAAAATTTACATTAGACATTACATTTCAACCCCAATGGGAAAGTCTGTTTATTTTTTATTGAAATTACAACTCCTTTTCAGAAATACATTAAACTCCAGTTTCCTACTCAGCTTTTAAAACACACACACACCCCTTTCCAAAACGAACCAGGGAGGTACTACACATAAATAGATCCTCATTATATATCTGCCGTCTGCCATATTTAATAAAGGTATATTCTGAAACCCACTTATACATTGTACACTGTATTTACATATACTTGAAAACATATTACTCCTAAGTTATCTGGTGATCAGGACGTTACAGTATATATAGATATGCATGTAACACATTAAATATACCTACAGATTTTATATTTCCATGTATCACTTTTACACAGATGTGTTTGAGTGTGCACACCGATACACATTTCACATGTTCAAAATGATCCCATGCAATGAACTGTGGCACGGGCACTCAGAAAATGGCTCTCGGCCCAGGGACAAAGCTGGCTAAATCTTAGCTCCATCCGTTACTGCAAGACGACAATGCAGCACTGTGCTCGGCAGAGACCAAGTGAACAGAAAGTACTGGAGAAAGCTCCGCTTGGCAGTTTCCGACTTGCTCCCCGAACCTGCTTACTGAAGTCCATCGAATTCTTTGGAACTTTTTTCACAACGCCACACCCATTCTTAGCCTCTGGGCCAGCAGGCGGGACTGCAGCTTGGCAACCCCCAGCCTACAGTGTTCTAAGGACTTCTTGAAGGGGCTCTGCAGCCTGAAAAGCTACCTTGCAGACCCCTCTCCCAGCCCCTCTCCCCTAAGGGCACGCCGCCACAGGAGCGCCCCCTTCAGACCCAGCGGCTGCCGAGGAAGCCCGTGGGCAGCGGCCCGTCTTGGCAGAGGGCCACGAGTCCGCGTCCCTGCCTGCGCTGGACAGCCGATGCCCACGCGCAATCCCCACTGACAAAGTTCCCGAGGACCAGGCAGGTTACCCTGAGTACCGTCTTCCGTCACCTAGCCCTGAGGTGTTCAGCGCCCTCTCCCCGGGTCCCCCAGTCCTTTTACCCCGGCACCCGGCTCAGACCTAAGCTGCCCGGGGCGCGCCGGCCCAGAGCTGACAGGTGTCGTGAAGAGAGAAGGCAGCTCCCTGAGGCCTGGCCCGTCACAAACAAATACCAAAGGCTGTGCCCATCTGAGAAGCTCTCTGGGACTTGCGCTCCTCGGACTGGGGCAAGAAACCTTGTGTGGATCATGGCCACCTTGGAGGGTGGACTCACTGATGGGACGAAACAGGAAGCTACTGGCAAAGGTAAAAGAACCACGGCCCCCCGCTCCTGTCAGTCTCTGTGACGTGCCGTCACCACCACTTCCTGAGGGGCCCCGAGCCCCAGCTGTCAGCGATGAGGCGGATTCGAGTTTCGGCCAAGATGCTCAAGGATTCGAGCAGTTGCTACAACTCCTACCATCAGCCGTGGCTGGCCCCCTGGGGTGGACTCATGGGAGTGGACGCCGAGGCCCAGGCTCCTCACGCAGGAAGCACAGGCGGCCGGCCAAAGTCGGGGGCGCTCAGAGCAGACCCGCTCCCCCAAGGCCCTCTCTCCGCCGCCCCCTCCCCCGGCTCTGGGCACTCTCTCCTTCCACCTGGCTGGCTCGCTGTGCCCACCACACAGCACAAAGGGCTTGGGATTTTCACCCAGTTTTGTTCAAACTGGAAAAGCACGCTGTGCTTATTGTGCCCCTTAAATGGGGTAAGACAAAAACCACTGGGGAGGGAGCCAGGCCCGACACAAGCCAACTGCAAGTCTTACATGGCGGTTCGGAGGGACTGATGGAAGTCTGGAGGCTGTAACCCTCCCTCAGCTTATGATTGCTTATACAGGGGCTGTCCAGAAAGTGTCCAGCCACGTAGTATGAAAAACAGAGGCATTTATGGCAGGATTTTTTTCCGGACAGCCCTCACATAGTCAGAGCAGAGCTACTGTAGTCTTCCATTCTGAAGACCTGCTCTGCCTCCCAAATGTGGTAGACAGAATTCTCAGATGGCCCCCAAGATCCCCACCTCCCTGTTGTAGAAGCCCCATATAATCTCCTCCCCTTCACATCACCACGGTGGGATGCCATTCCCATGGTGAAGGTATGCCATGTGGCAAAGATGAAGGTATCCTCCAAGGTGATACAAAAAAAATATCAATCCAGCCATGAAAAGACATGGAGGAACCGTAAATGCACATGGCTGAGTGAAAGCAGCCAATCTACCAAGGCTACACACTGTATGGTTCCAATACTACGGCTTTCTGGAAAAGGCAAAGCTACCAAGAAAGTAAAAAGACCAGGGACTGGGGGAGGGAAGGATGAGTAGGCAGAGCACAGAGGACTTTTAGGGCCACAAGAACACTCTGTGTGATACTATAATGGTGGATACATGTCACGATACATGCGTCAAGACCCACAGAATGTACAACACAAGAGTGAACCCCTCACAGGTATCTCTGGAGTGAACAAATCAGGCTACACCCAGAAGCAATCATCTGAGAGGGATTGCTTTCTAGAGAATAAGTGGCCACCTGTATCCCAGAGACCACCTTTTGAAAGGCTAGAAAGAGCTGTCCAGTTTAGGGTTAAGTCTTTCAAAAGGTAACTACAGACTGTCAAGATGTTAGGTCTTTGCATATAACTAGTTGTCTGCAATGAGTACTGATTTTTCTTCATAGAAATGTTTATCTGGTTGACCTGCTAATAATTTTTATTCTTCATCAAAGAATTTCAAAAAATGCTACGTATGCAGAAAATAATAACAACCACCATTTAAAGTACTCAGGAAAATCCTAAAATGCCCAAGAGAAACTGTAATTATAGAAGAGCTTTGCTGTAGTATTGTTAGTTTTATTTCACCAGACACATAGCACCTCTTTGGTTTAACACCTCATCTCATACCCCAAGAGAAATTTATGGGGGGGGGAATCTCTTATGATACATACCTGCTGTTTCAGCATTAGAATCTCTCATGAAAACTGTAGTGTTTGCTCTATTAACTTCACAAAGGAAGTGAAAAGACCAATAAAAATTGAATATGCCTCTAGCAAAAAATACATACACAATGAAAAATTACTTTTTAAATTGTTTTACCTACTTTACTGCCAAAACATAATGTGTTTTAGCAAATTTTCTCACTGATTACATAAAGTTTCTGCATCATATGGACTCAGTCCAGTTTGTAAAATCTGACTTGACTGCCTGTTAAATGTTGTAAATTTACTGTACATATTCATCTCCACCCCCTCCCAAAACTCAGCAAAGTGAGCATGAAGGGGTAAGAAGACAGTCCCAAGGATTCAGAGAACACGAGCGACAGCAGCAGACAAGGGAGGCCAATGGAAGTCTGTGAAGCTGGGAGGCAGACACAGCAGCTCACAGGGCTGAGTAAGTCAGATGCCAAAAGTCTGGAAGAACGGGGGCCAGTTCCTACAGCATATCCCCGGAAGATTCGGGATGACAGGTGCGACATAGCAGGAGGTACGTGTGGGACCGATGACCAGGGATGAGTTGTCAGTCAGTCTAAAAAGACTGGCTTACAGGTCATCTCAAAGTCAACATGCTTAAAACAATAACCCACGTTCTCACCTGCCACCTCCCAATCTGCCTGACCACTGCACCTCTGCACCACCGTCTGCAAAACCTACAAGAATCCACCGTCTGTTCATCTTCATATGCCAAATTCACAAGGAGCCACAGTCTGCTGACTTTCATGAAGTTTTCCAGGAGTGCGAAGGCCAGCTTCCAAGATGGCCCCCATGGTCTGTGTCTGCTGGGGCAGCCCTGATGTAGCCCCTTCCCACACAAAATCAGGGCTGACTTGACTGGTCAATTCAACACTGCAGAAGTGCCTGAAGGTCAGGTCAGCCTTCATGGTGACCTCTCGGATCACTTTTTCTGGGGGCAGCCAGCTGCCATGTCATGAGGACGTCAAGCATCCACATGGAGAATCTACATAGAAAGGAACCAATCTGCCAGCTCCAAGCTATGAGTGAAGCATCTTGGAAATAAATGGACTTCTCAGCCCCAGTTGAGTCTTCAGGTGACTTCGGCACACAGGTGACATCTGTTACATGCTCCCTCTGTCTCCACTATGGCTCCCAATATCCTCCTATACCAGCATTAGTTGGCTCTGGTTTTGTTTGTTTTTTTCTTCTTTTAGGTTTTTTATTTTGACATAATTTTATTAGCACAGGAAGTTGCAAAATGGTTCAGAGTCCTGTGTGCATTTCAGCCACTAGTTCTCACACCCTTTCTCAGACTTTCTCTAGACCTAAAAGAACAGGGTTTCTCAACTTCAGAACTGTTGACATTTGAGGCTAATTCTTTGTTGTGGGGGCTGCTGTCTGTACAATGTAGAGTATTTAACAACATCCCTGATGTCTACCCACTAGATGCAATTAGCACACATGCACATGTGCGTGCACACACACACAGTTGTGACATCCCAAAATCTCCCCAGGCATTGGTGAATGTCCTGGTTGAGGGGAGAGGTAAAACCATCTTTGTCAGAAGGGGCCAGGTACCTAGACTGCAGCCCAATTTGTTTCTTTGGGTGTCGTGCACAGATAAGCCAATCTTCATAGAGACCCTCAGCCTAGTCAACCTGTCTCTCCAGTCTGATATCTGCTGGAATTAGAACCACATCAACAAAAGCCCGAACACCCATGTTATCACATGTGTCAGCCTGTCAGTCTATCAGTGATTTCTGAAATTGGAATTGTGTCAGAAGTTAAATAGCCACAATCCATAACTTTTGCTTAAATAGTCACTTAGCAAATTAAGAGTTCTTTTAAAGTTCTTAAGATACATTTAGTAAAATTAGAAATTGCCTAAATGGCAAGCAACAGAGCAGCCGTTAAGTAAAGTACATCCTTAGAGTGGAACAGTACATCACCATTAATTATCACGGTTTTGAAGAACATATAATGACATAGGAAAATGCTAAGGACGTAGTGATCAATGAGCAAACCAGTATTTACAACTATATAAATATATATGCATATACCCTGCTGTTCCAACACTGTAAGCAAAATTATTTTCTATAAAAACCATACAGGATGTTACATTTCTCATCAAATTATGGTTTTGTTCAGAGGAGGTAGCTGCAAGACATGGTTGCCACCATGACTGTATCTGTGGATCAGAACCAAATCCTCCTTCCCCTGGTACCAATGGAAAACATGAGACAACACTCCTCTGGAAATACAGCAACCCTTTCCAACTCTCCTGGCTCTCTTTGGCCATGGGGTGGCAAACACTGGTACTGCTTTGTGAATCTGACATTTGTTTCTAACTCAAAAGCTGCAAAAGACAAGTTTCCACTCCAAAGTGTACTCATGAGTCAAAAAGAATCTAGGACAGGATAAGCCTCACTGAAAGGTACTGAGAGAGGTGATGGAGCTGGGAGGCCATGGGGGCTGCTGGAGAAGGGGCAGCTAGGTGGGGCGCCCTCGCCTTCTGCCTGCCAGGTATGAAGACACAAAGGCAGAGGGCAGAAGCTCACTGAAGAGCAAGTCTCAGTAAGGGCAGTATGTCCGAGGTCACATCAGGGGGCTCCAACAGGTGGCAGTAAACGCTAAATCAGGCATGCAAATTAGCTTGGGTCCAGCAGGCCAAGGGCAGAAGAGGAAACTGAACCACATCTTTGGCATGCTCTGAGAGCCACACTCTCACCTGTAGAAGCATCCATAAATCTAAACCAGAAAACAACTCAGAATGACTTAAACGGTGGCCAAGAATGAATGTCAATGCCCTGGGTGACACCCCAAGCTTTGCTGTGACTCCTTGTAAAGGGGCACAGTGGTAGTAAGTCGGTGGTAATCACTGCTTTGGTTATGCTCCTTTCACTGTTGTTTGGGAGGCAAGAAGAGAAAGGTTCTACTGTGTTGTCTGCCTCCCATGTGGGCACAAAGACCAGTGAGCTTGGGGCACTCAAAAAGAATTTTCAAGCAAGAATTTCCTAGAAATAAAGACTACTAAACCCAGAAATGCTGCTCGCAGAAGGCCAGAACATCTTTGGAAGCATGGGGTCTCACAGAGCCTGGCAGTCAGCAGTCACTACGGCATGGCCAGTACACTCCGTGATCTTGTCAAACGCTCAGCTTCTCCTGGGGGCATTTTACTCAGCAGAACAAAGGTGCCGGGCAGGAAAAATATTAAGGCGCTCCAAGTTCCGAGATTCTCGGATCCCATACATTCTTTACCACCAAGGCTATAGCTCCGTCCACATGGGACGGCTGAGGGAGGGTGGGGTGCAGATTCAACTCAATTCTCCGAACACTGCCAGTGTTGAGTGCATCCTCTTGGAATAAAGAGAAGGCACTTTGGATTTCTCTATTGGTTTCCCAACCCCAGAATCCTGCCACATTCCATTTGTCACCGTGTCTGGTGTAACAGGGTGATTCATGACTGCTCCTTGGATGCTTGGCCTTACGCTTATCCGCACATGCCACATGACCTGCTTTGAATTCCCTAGAAATAACATTGCTTGATGAGATGCTGAATCTTTGCAAAGACTCTGGTACAATGAAAGAACAACAAATGATTGATTTCCCTACCTTCTTTTTCCCCCATTAGCGCCAAAGTTAGCAAGAACTGAGTAGGGAACTCGAGTCTTGGCTTGGGTACCAAAGCCTCCAGGAAATGCATTCCCGGGGCAGAGAGGGGGGTGTATTTTTGGTTTCAGAATCCTGGTTGGCTGGATGAGAACTCCACTTTGATCATTTTGATTCTTTGTGCAATATTATTTAAGAGCAATGCTCTTTGTATCTCATT
The DNA here is from genome assembly GCA_004026885.1 of Lyroderma lyra. NCBI lineage: Eukaryota > Metazoa > Chordata > Mammalia > Chiroptera > Megadermatidae > Lyroderma > Lyroderma lyra. Next base: position 3,920 of record PVJL010009723.1, on the reverse strand, counting down.
AGGGGGCTGCACTCACATTGATCAAAGATAATCACATTCTTAGCTAGCAAAACATACCACTTCCCAGCTTGGTATTATATTTTTTAGGACAGTTTGTTGAAGCAGATCGTAGGGCAGATAGAAGTAGGGGAAGCACTCTGGCTCATGTTGCTGTGGCACCCCCCCCCCCACTCTCAGATGAAGCCTTTCCATAGATACAGTAAGTTACCTGCACAATTTATGAAGCTTGGCGGTTCTAGTCCTGGACGACTGTCAGAACAACTACAGGACAATGGGAAATGCCCTATGGGTAACGGGAAGGGTTGGTGCCAGCACAGGCAGCAGTAAGCACAAGGAAGAGGACTCGGGAGCTTCACCAAAAGTGGAAGGAAGGGGTGCGGTAGGAACATGCACTGCGAAAGTACTCACTGCGCCCACCGCCCCGCTGCGAGGAGGTCTCCCACAGGGGATGTCCCGCTCAGCTGTGGACTCCTGCTGCCTGCGGAAGAAACCACATTTGTTCGCCTAGGATTCTAGCCTGCCTTCGCGTGCTCCCAACTGTACTGCCACCATTTTTCTTCCACAGACCTCCCCCGAACATCACGTACCCGCCGAGGTCGCAAGACCATCGGACCATGATTTGTCCTCCGACTTCCTGCCACTTTTCCCTTCTGCCTGCTTGAGTCTCTGCGGGCTTCTGGTGCCTGCCAGCTCCTGGGTCCCGCACGCCCCCGTCTGACAGCAGCTGCCTCACACCTGAGCCTTCCCCAGAGCCCATGGGTCTCATCTTCCCTCTCAGATTCGGGAGCAAACCCTGGACTGAACTTTCCTTTCCAGATTCTTCTTTCAGCACAGATGTTTAATGATGTCCCCCACGTTATTTATTTATGTGACTCACTTGGCGATGCAGCCTATCCGCAAATCCGGGGAATCTCTGTGAGAGGCGGGCACACGTGCATGGAAATCCCCAGGGAGCTCTGTCCTCCACTGCAGTGAAAAGCAAGTTTCATAGAGCCTGCTTGCTCCTCCCTCCTTAGGCATAAACAGCTCTCTCATACATGCTGAGGCTGTGGGCACAGGGCTCACTGTTTATCTGCGTGTTCAGCGTTGGGAGCATATTTGCAAGATTTTAGTCTTATATTTCTCTAGTGATGTAGAGAATCCAATAAAAAATGGGAAGTGCTGTGGTTAAAAAGCCTCAATAGATGACTACGTTCATTGTAAATGATTTATCCCTGGCTGAAAAGTGACTGATGTTCATCAGATGGGACACAGTTCTTGCCAGGCATGTTGTCACCAAGAAAGGTAAGGAAACACAGGAGCAAGGGTTGTCGCTGTGACAGACGGGAGGCCCTTCTACCACAAGGGATTTCTGCTTCATGTGTTTCTAAGAATGATTCTATGTGATCAAAAAAGAAGAAGAGAAGACCAAGTCTAGGTAGTGCGACTGAATTTCTTTTTCCCCCAAACAGACAGACGTAAATGGTCTTTCATCATGCCATTTGGAAAAAAATGTTTAGACTTCCTTTGTCCATGACACTGGTGAAGTATGGTCCCTTGTGGTGACCATCTGGGTAATTCTGGCATCTACACTCATTTCTCAAATGATTCAAATTGAGGAGAGATCAAAGGAAGTGTACAGAAAGCATCAAATTATTGCAGAGGCATCAAATCAATACAGAGCTCACTTTGAAATTTTCCAAATGAAAATTCAAACTCTGCAAACAAATACTGCTGGAACAATCTGATATGTGTATGAAGAAGGATAAAAAAAGGATTCTTGACCCTACCTCACACTAAATCCACAAGTTAACACAAAATGCGTTACGTATGAAAGAGCTAAAACTACCAAATTCCAGACGAGAACACATAAGAACCATCATCAGGAAACTGGAAATGGTGAGGATTTTCAAGTCCAGACATAAAAGGCACAATTATTTTTCAAAATTTATAAAACTGACATCATCAATTTTGTGTTCTTTGGAAGGCACTTAAAAAGATAAAAAGGAAATCCACAAACTAGGAATATTTTTGCAACACATATCTGACAGGGGCTGACAGCCAGAATATGTAGGTAAGTCTTATATTCAGTAATGAGAAGACAAGTGACCCAATTTTTTTAAATGGGCCAACGACTGGAATAGACACCTCAAAAGAGAAAACATAACCAGTCCATACGCATATGCAAAGATGCTCAAAATCCAAATTTAAATCCCCTACACACCTACCAGAATTGCTAACGTTAAAAAGGCGGATCATACCAAGTACTGATGAAAATGTGACAAGTGGGACTCACGTACGTTCCTGGTCAGAATGCAAGATGGTTCTTACAAAGTTAAACCCACACTTAACACATGACCCAACAATCCTACTCCTGCATATTTACTGTAGGGGAATGATAATACACATGCACACAAACCTGAATGGGAATGCTTACAGTGACTTTATTCACAATCACCAAAAACTGGGAACAAACCAAAAATCACTTAACAAGCAGATAAACAAATGGGGGCACACCCATGACACTGAACGATCTTCGGGAATAAAAAGGAAGGGACCGCTGACACACACAATGCCAAGGATGACCTTCCAAAGCATCATGCTACGTAAAAGAAGCCAGACACAAAAGCCTCATACCATACCCTTCCATTTAAATAACATTTTCAAAAACCCTGAATAATGGGCAGAAGGGTCCACGTTTGTTTTCATGCTCCCCCTTGCTCACTTTCTCAGTCATGGGCTGAAGTACAGGCCCGGTGACGCGTGCAGAGCTCTCAGCCTGTTAGCTCCCTGGGTGAGTCCCAATGTTTCAGGACAGACTGCACTCCTTATTTTCTGTGTGGCAGCTGCGTGGGCAGCCCCCAGGAAGGCCCTGGAAACAGGAGAGCAATGATTTTGATTTGTTAAATGCTAAATATCTTAATTACATTTTGAAGTAAGCAACATTCTAGAAAAGACAAATTGTCAGAAACAAGGTAATTAATCCTCAAAGGTAACTATACCAATATATGCAATTTTCATAGCAGAAATTAATTATTCCCAAGACAACTGTCTTTTCCTTTGTAAATTAGGACATGTCTCCCCTAATTAGTTGACAGAGCCTGTAGGAGAGTACCAGCACTGAGCTATGGCATTTCCTTCAGCAGGTAATTGCAGTTACCAGAGCAAGGAACTGACAATGGAAAGCAGAGTCATGGCTTCCAGTCTGTTTCTGTTTGGTGGGGTGTGGAGGCAGAATCAGAAAACCACCCACGGTAACGTCGGGAGACTCCCCTGGGACTCAAGTGTCAAGCGCAGAGTTCAGCAGAGTAAGCCGGCCAAGACCCCAGTGGGTCATCATACTGTCCTCCCCCACCTTGCCCACATGGCTTAGGCCAAGAATGCAGGTTTCCTCTTCCTATGGCAAGCGGGAGTGCAGACCATACCGAGCACCAACCATGGAAGAATTTGCGGTGTGTTCACTCCCAAAACGTGCCACTCAGCATTTTGCTCAGAGGATGTTCTAGAACATCGGTTCCCAAGCAGTGTTACGCACCAGGGGCATGTGCTGGGCCATTCAGGGGTACCCAAAAAATAATCAGTAATGATGAAAAAAACAAGTAAAAAATGCAAAACGTTCGTTGTGGAACACTAAATGCTACGTTTGAATCACTGTTCGTGGCAACACTTCCACATGAGGCCACATCAGCGAATGGCGATGGGTGAGGGCGTGGCTGCGAACCCTCCCCCCAAACCGCTCTCCCACCAAACACTATGCACAGTGTCGGAACAATGCATTCCCACTTTTTCTACAACTCCCTAAACACACACATACACCCATAGCCAGACTGTGTGATCAGTTCAGTTACTGGCTGAGTAAAAGTAAGTGCGTTATCTCTAATCGTGGTTCTTTTCAAGGACTTTTTTCATTTAATGGTTAACACAGTTTCAGCTAGGACTGT